>CABHPH010137779.1:0-41308 GCA_902168325.1 Peromyscus nudipes | reverse complement strand
ATTGAGCTTAAAGATACATAATCTATACCTCCCTTGGAACTGGCATCTAAAGTAAAAGATTACAAAGCACTTCTACAAGACAGTCTTTCGGGAACCAAACAAAACTGTAGTGATGGTTTTTCTGCTTCCCAGTTGGCTCACAAGAACCCCGGCTGCTATTCTTTTGCAAATGGCCCCACACAATCACACCAACTCAAACAACATACTTCAAGCTCCTTTATACAACAGGTGCTGCGAACACGTAACCAGTTCGGGGTCTCCTGGATGGTCATCCAAAGAGATCTGTTCCTAAGAACTTGTATTCCTGCTTTCTGAGCAATTGCCAAGAAGCAAAAATGTACAAAATTCCCACTAAGATACAGAAGCAAAATGAATTATTTGTAGACCCTTAGCTTTGCCTGGGACTACGGTCTCAACAACCCACCAAGTGTGACATTAGTCTGACTTACAGCTATGGCTGCGGGCGCTCAGATCGTTGTGGGTGCTGGCCACTGACCGGGTGCTTCCTGCCCTGCACATCAAAGATGCTTTGGGTATAGGAAGTAGTCTAGACGAAGTCACCCAAGAAGCTTGTACGGCTTTCAAGTACAAAGGTTTTCCTTGAGATTTAAAATAACAAAACGGTTTGCTACTGCTATCCATGTGGAAGCTGGTGCTTGGAGCTTGTACACTCAAACTTCTAGGCAGACTACTCAGTCAGAATGCAAAATGAGTGCTCGCCACCACCATGCTTCAGACGAGAAATGAAAGCTTTGCACATACTTACTTGTTTTGAATAATTCAGGAGCAGAAGACGAAGCAATTAGGATATGAGAAATGTGGCTGAAACCCTCTGACCTGAAGTAACTAACTCACACATCTTCTCTCAAGTGAGGACAGCAGAGGAATCGTTTAAGAAGAAGAAAGCTTTAGGTAAAATTGTGATCAAAGCAGAAACAAACTGACATGATATCCATCATTTTAACATTAAAATAAACAAGTTGCTCCATGCACACATGAGGTAGCCATATTTTTAAAAAGGAATAAATGAACATTTAAAAGCACTCAAAACAGAAACAAAAAGGCAGTTGGAGAAATCAGCCATTAAATAAAAATGCTTAAAGCTGAACAGCAGGTGGCGCTGTGTTTCTCTCTAGTTTATTTGCCAAGCTTGATGTGAGAAGTGTTTTCCACTCAAGTTTCTAACAGAGTGCTGCTCGAAAAATACTTCCAGCTACCCATGGTATGTACATGCTTCTTATCCTCTGATGTCTTAGGAATACTATGGGATGGTCACACGGCGTGCACTTCCCAAACTCTACTCTTTGGTCAGGACTGTTCAAACACATTCTCGCCCTCTTGGAAAGTGCATTTTATGTACCTTATTCTCTAGGCAAGGATTTACATGAGAACGGAACTCAAATTCTCAAGCTCTGTCCCACCCCCCTTCTGAATCCTAACCCCACTCGCACCGAATTCCTTATTGGGTTTCAACTTGGACACTCTCTGGCTTCTTCGTGCTAATCTTCATTTCCCTTGCAATCTTCCAAAACTGGAATCATGTTTTCTCCATATGTCATATCTCCAAAGTCTCGACATATACTATCCATGCTGGTAGCATTACAGACCTAAAGAGCATCAAGGGTTGGAAAGACCTTTAATGAAAATAATAGTGTCATATTTACCAATGACATAGAAAGTGGTGATACCAGAATAGTATATTCCCTGGCAACAGAGCACTTGCCTAGTGTTTGTGAGGTCCTGGGTTCAATGCCCAGCACCTTTAAAATGCCATTAAATCCGAGCTGCCTTGTTGAGAATCATGGCTTCTCCACAAGTGTCCAGCCCCCGCTGTTATGGCGTACACTCACGCCTCATACTTGCTTCGTGAGCATATTCTAGACTAGTCTAAGGTCCCTGAGAACACAAGCCTTCCTAATTCAACTCTGTCCCTTGAACTTTACAAAGCAAGGAGTACAGATTAGAGTGAGCTGCAACAGATGTTTGCTGAATCAATTTTCTTTCCATGCCAGGTATAAATGTCTAATTTTGTTAATACATTCTCTCACCATCTATACCGAGACACTGAGTCACCTTTTTTACCAGGCAATTTGATTCTTAAGTCTATTAATTAAATAAAATTTCTTACTAAAACAGCACATGTTACACATTCAAACATCCATTCAGCTTTTTATTTTTTATGCCAATAGTTTTCACTTGCTTTCAGAGGAATGGAAAAGAAGATCTTTAGAATACAATTTACCAAATTGCTGCCCTGTCAGGAAAAAAAAAAAAAGTCCTGACAGAGTCATCTCCAGAAAGAATGCTCAGGGTTGGGCAAACAGATCAAATTTTCTGGGCCACAGCTACAGTGTAGTCAACACCTAGCGAGCTCTGAAGATACAAGGATTCCTTGGAAAGGCATCTTTCCCAGTACTGCCTCTGAAAGCATCACTAATTTGAGACCTTTCCCAGCTTGCCTCAGAAGACCTACACCAACCTCACTCTAATCCGCAGCCTGCCCATAAGCACACTCCACCTATTCTCAGGCACCAATCCCCTGACCTGCCTTAGGCCACTTTAGGAAAGTTCTAATGGAACCCTCCATACGTCCATCCAGTTGCCTCTTACCAACTTCACCAAAAGTTTAATTTAGAAAGGCAGTCTTACTATGTTGCCCAGCTTCGTGGGCTCAAGTAATCCTCCTGCTTCAGCCTCCAGGGCACTTGACAACAGACATGTGCCTCTACACCTGGCTTCCAAGAATGTGTGTGTTCATGTGAGCAGGAGGTATGTGTACACAAGTATGCATGCACATGGAGGCTAAAGGCCAACATGGATGTCATTCCTCAGGACTATTCACCATGACTTTTGAGACAGGGTCTCTCACTGACCTGAGTTTGTCTGTGAGGCTAGGCTGGTTGGTTAGTGAGCCCCAGGGGGTATTGCCCGTCTCTGCTTCCCCAGTCTGGCTTCTTTATGAAGATGCTAAGGATTAAACATAGGTTCTTGTGCTTGCATGGCAAATACTTTACTATCTCTCCAGCCTCCCCAAGTCACACTTTTAATGATGGGGCTAATCCTAGCAATGTATTATTGTTATGTTGTCACTTTATAAAAGCAACTTAGATAAGTGAACAGCTTGCTTGGGCCACGTGTCTAACCGGTGCAGTGAGTCTGATACCCAATCATCATCCCTCTGCTGTACCACAGGAAAACAGGTCACAGGTAGTGAGTCTGAGCCTGAGCTACTAGAAGGACCCACACAGAATCAGTGGGTGCCTAGCAGGCATTGTTTCACCTACACTCCTGGTGTCTTGACTTGGTGCTAAGGGAAGCCTAGGATGGTTATATACCTAAATCTCATATAAAGAAACATATTCCTCATGGACACTACAGAAGGGTACTTGGTGACACTAAATGGGAGATGTACCTTCTATGGATCAAACTTTTTAAATTTTATATCAAAAATCACTTTATTCTAATTAGCTCACAAAAATAGCACACAGCTGGTTTAAGGTAACTGTAGGGAGCTGCGTGTAGCCACGCCTTACAGGTGGTGCTGGTTACCGCCTTCTGCCATCCCGACGGCGAGCGCTCCCCGTGGTAAACAATTATAGCAGAGGTTGTGGTTTGCTTGTACATGCTTGAGCCTATTAGGCAATGCCCACGTGGAGATCTGGGGTTGGCTGCCCAGAGCCTATATAAGGCCGGGAGAGGCTTTGCCCGGGGGAACTTTTAGAAGTCAGGGGGAGTTTTTAGAAGCCAGAATATTGATCAAAGGCCTGAATAAATTGCAAGAAGAAGAGCTCGGTGTCGTGTCCTCCTTGCTGGACGAGGGGGGCGCTACAGGTAACCATTCAAACTAACACTTGCCCAGTCCCGAACTCTGTACATCCCAGTGAACTTCTATACAGTCAGAACAACCATTCTCAATCAATGGCGCTCCACTTAGGGCTTAAGACCTTCACTATCAATTGCACTTTTATAGACATGTCCATCATGAAAAATGAAGCTGGAAAAAATAGCTTTATGTTCTCTGATGACTCATGACCTTTTGCTTATGTTGTGTTTTTTCAGCACCTAATAGGCCTCCCTTGGTCTCCTTGCTGAATATTATGCTATATACACACCTAAGCTGTTTACATATATACATGTAAACATACATATATACACTATAGACTTGGATTTGCATATGAGGAAGAACATGTCATTCTTTTCTTTCTGAGTTTGGGTGACCTCAATATATCCTGCAACTTCATCCATTTTCCTGGAATTTTCATGATTTCACTTTTCCTTACAGCTGAATAATATTCTATTTTGTATATGTACCACATTTTCATTATCCATGTATCTGTTGATAAACATATAAGGGTTGGTTCATTTTCTTTCATGTCATGAATAGAGCAGCAATAAAACATGGATATCAAGTATCTCTGTGAGAGGGTATGGACTTCTCCAAGTGTATTTCCAGGAGTGGAATAGCTGGGTCATAGGGTAGTTCTGTTTTTTATTTTTAGGAGCTTACAAACTGATTTCCAAAGAATGTATTGATTTGCATTCCCACCAGAAATGAGTAAGGGCTTCTCTTCCCTTCCATACTTGTCTTCCTCAACATGCTTGTCAGATTTCGTTATGACAGCCATTCTGACTGGGGAAGGTTGTATCTTAAAGTAATTTTAATTTATATTTCTCTGATGACTAGGAATATTAAAAATCACAGTTATTAGTCTTCTGTGTGTGTTCTACTGAGACATGTCCATTCCACTAGACTATTTTATTGACTGGCAACTTTATTTCCTCAGTGTTTAATTCTTGCCGTTTTGGGATGTAAGCTGCCTGTCTAGAGTAAAGCTGGTAAAGACGTTCTCCCATTTTATGAGCTGTTTGTCCAGATGTGGCTCCTTTTTTCCATGCACAAACTTTCTAATTTCAAGAAATCCCATTTGCTGATACTTGGGGCTAGTTCCTCTGTTACCAAGTTCTGTTCAGGAATGTGTTGCCTACCCTATGTCTTCAGGACTATTTGCTGTTTCCCTCTTACAGCTTCAGGTTTTAAATTAAGGTCTTTGATCTACTTTGAGTTGTTTTTGGTGCAGGCTGAAAGATAGGAATCGAATGTCATTCTTCTGTAGGTAGCTATCCCAGGTATGTTGGCACGATTTGCTGAAATGGTTTTTTTCCACAGCATGTTTTTTTTTTGCCTTTGTCAACAATTAGGTTCCACCCTCTTGGTTTATTTACAGACCCTTATTCTGCTCCCTTGTTCTAAGTGTATGTTTCTAAGCCAGATTGTCTTCTGTCACTATCTCTGTAGTACAATTTGAGGTTGGGCAGTGCAATACCTCCAGCAAGTCATGTTCCTTACTCCTTTGAATTGCTTTGGCTAGTCGTGGTCTTTTATTTCCATATGAATCAGGACTGTTTAATTCTTTTTTTTTAAGGATTTATTTATGTATGTATATGAGTGCTCTGTCTTCCTGTAGGTCTGCACACCAGAAGAGGGCATCAGATCCCATTATAGATGGTTCTGAGCCACCATGTGGTTGCTGGGAATTGAACTCAGGACCTCTAGAAGAGCAGCTAGTGCTCTTAACCATTGAGCCGTCTCTCCAGCCCCAGGACTATTTAATTCTTAACCTGTGAAATTTGGCATTGGAATTTTGATGGGAATTATAATAAACATGTAGATTAATTTTTGTAATATGGCCATTTTCGCAATATTAACTCTTCCAGTTCAGGAGTGTGAAAGAAGATGAAAATCATAAATAAAGTTTTAGCTC
Organism: Peromyscus nudipes; assembly: GCA_902168325.1. Taxonomy (NCBI): domain Eukaryota; kingdom Metazoa; phylum Chordata; class Mammalia; order Rodentia; family Cricetidae; genus Peromyscus; species Peromyscus nudipes. The sequence goes on along the minus strand of CABHPH010137779.1, from coordinate 35,546 downwards.
TATAATGAAGTGACTGTAGAAAAATATACTGCAGTCTTATGGGTCTATCTCAGGGTATTTAGCAAGATGGAATGTATTGGAAAAGAGAAAGCCAACTGTAAGAAGGTTTCCCTTCATTCATCATAATGTTTAAACATTTGTATGAATTTTCTTTGGATGGTGAGTACAGATAAAATAAAAAGTAAACACTGAAGTCAATGGGGCCACATTCAAACGTATGACACCCAATACAAAATAGATCCAGAAACCAAGAAAGGATAAACTGTATGGACAAGGTAGAGTCTAGTAACTATTTCACTCCAGTTCATCTGCAAACAGCTGGTCATCAATCCTTTTTATTTTGCTAAAGAAACAAACTAAGTCAATGCCTTCATTCATGGCTTTTATATGGTTATTATGAAGACAGCCACTTTAGTACTGGAAAATTCATGATTTCATAATGGATACATTTCCTAGGGCAGGAAATGAAAGCCAAAGACTGTACTCCTGAATGGTCCTCCTTTGTCCTGCTACTTCTATTAAATATTTTATTCAACAAGAGAAAGCCCTAAGGCCTTCACAGGGACATTGTCAGTCTCCCAGCACTGATCCAGCCTACTCTAAGGAAACACCTGGGAAAGGTAGGTGAGGCCACACTGAAAGAGAAATACCTTCAAAAGAATGATAGCAATTTCCAGAGAGGCAAACATCTACCAGCCAAGGTAATTTCCCGTCGCTGAACTACCAACCAGACATGAACAAAGAGATTTAACATATCTTTGAGAGACTGTTCAGCATTGAAAAGCATGAGTCTCAGTTCATATTTGATAAAATGCATGATTTTGTAGGCGAGATTCAGTTAGAAACACACACACACAGAGAGAGAGAGAGAGAGAGAGAGAGAATATCAACCACAACCACGTTACCTACAGTAGGTAACACAGACCATTTTTTAAAAGATCTGGGCAATGGATTCACATGGGAGCTTATATTACACAGTATTTACTTGCTTAGCTGGGAAGGTAACTGCATGTAATCACAAAGCACAAGTGTGTGTACGAGAAACATCTGACACCTTACTCCAGAAACCAAAAGTTTGCAAAGGAAAGCGTAAACTAGAAAAGTCACCATGCTTCACGATATAATACACAGTACTAGGCAGTGCCCATTCTTAATGGGAACACAGATGACATGGGTAAAGAAAAAAACAGTGAAGTTGTAGAGGCAGGTATTTTACAGTCGGGAGAGAGACAGCACTACACTTCAAACCTGAAGTTTGGTAGTGAACAGAGTGGGAAGATGAGGAGAGAAGAAGCATGGGAGGTTCACGGTGTTTGAATCAGAATTTCATCACGTGGTGAGGCGCAGAACTGCCCAAAGCAGAGAGTAGAAATATAGGGCACCAACTAGGAGGCTGGCACACCAGCCTGAGCAAAAGATGTGGGAATTTTCACTACAGCAGTCACTTGGTAACATATAAACATTAATAAGGCAGGCAATCGGCAGGGACACTCAGTAAGATAAAGGGCTAAATTAATACATAGTTCAAACACAAAAGATAACCTCTATGGTTATAATTTTGGCTCTTTACATGCAACTACATAAAAAGACCTTGGTAGTAATTATCTACAGTAACTAGGAATCAGAAAAAGTAAAACCCAAAGCAATAACAAATACTAAGTTATAGTAGAAATAAATTATATATTCTCAAAACAGTGGCTAGCATATTCACTTGCAGTTAACCCTAATGGGCCAAATGCTTTCACTAATAAGGTACATCTAATAAATTAACTTCACTGGATAGTACTGTAGTGTTAAATATTCTCCAAATAAGATCAACAGGCTGCTTAGAAAATATACACTAAACAACAGCTTTTGTGTATATCAGGAAAAACAATTTTTAAAATGGTCTTTTAGCAACAAAAAAGATACACACATGGATAAGCATACACATATACCCTGTCCCTCCTGGAAAATTCATTAAAAAGATAGTATGAATGTGAATCTGTGTTAATATTTCCCTGAATTAACCTTAAAGTTTAATGCTATGTTAAACTTAACCCATATGATCTATTTTAGAGGTGACATTGTGAAAATCCTTTAAAACTTTTTAATAAATTAAGATCCAGATAACTTAAAAGTTCTAGAAGAAAAACAATGAAAAGGCCACAGCTCAACTATAAAACATCCAAGCAATTAAATTTGAAAATGGGCAAAGGACTTAGACAATGATGTCTCCAAAGAAGATGCACAAATGATCAACAGGGACATGTCAAGCCGAAAGCTGCTCATCATCCCTTGCCACTGGGGAAATACAAATCCAAACAGTGAGCTACCCCCTCACACCCGACCATTGCAAAACAAGCAAACTCTGGTGATCAGGCGGAGTTATTAGAACCTTGAGCATCACCATTGTGAATGCAAACTAGTGTAGTCACTGTGTAAAATAGCAAGAGCGTTCCTCAAACAACTAAATCTATTTACCGTATCATCCAGCAGTCCCATGTCTCGATGCACACCCAAGAGGTGAAAGCAGGGAATTTAAGAGATGTAAACACCCATGTTAGCAGCAGCAACAGTCACAGTAACCCAAATGTGGAAGCCACCAGAGTGTTCATGGGCAGATGGAGCATTGTATAGACAGACACATAAGGGGTTATTATTCAGCCTTAGAAAGGAAGGAAGTGTTGGCACTGCCAAAACATGAATTAAACTGAAGACATGATGCTAAGTCACACTAGGTCAATCACAAAGGAAAACGATTGCATGACTGGTCTTCTATGAGCTTCAACAGAGCATGGAAATTCAAAGAGACAGAATCAGGATAATTGCCAAGGGCTGGGAGAAAAGGAGACTTAGGAATTAAGGTTTAAACTTTTAATAGATTAATTAGGGTAGATAAATGTTTGAGAAATGGGAAGGATGGCTCTCAACAATGCAAATGGGCTTATTGCTACAAAACCTGTGCAGGTAACAATGGTGAAAATGGCTAATTCTATCTATATAAAGCATCTTAATTATGATTCTTAAAGGTTAGAAACAAAGCTTCCTGTTTTAACTGTCACACAGCTGTATAGACAGATTAGTAAACTTGCATACAACTCTTAGAACAAAAATTCAGGATAGGATAAGGGAGGGAAATTCTATCCAAAAACTACTAATTTGTATTAAGATATTTATATAAATTAAAAATTGGTCAGTACTATGGTGTAAGCTAAAAAGACTCAATCTAGAGGCTGACAGCTTAGTTCAAGTCCAGCTCCACCATACAGCAGCTGGGGACAGGTTATTAAGCCTCTCTGGGATTCTACTTCCTCTGTGTAAAAAGGGGTGATTACAACTAAGCATGGCAGCTCACACCTTTAATCCCAGCACTGGGGAGATGGAGGCAGGCAGATCTCTAAATTCAAGGCCAGCCTGGTCTACAGAGCTGGATAGCCAGGATAGCCAGGGCCACACAGGGAAACCTTGTCTCAAGGTGGGAAAAAGGTGACTACATTATCTCATAAATCCTATTGAGAAACAAATCACGTAGAACTGTAGCTGGCAAAGAGTGTCATACAAATATTAGCTCCTTTATAGTTAAATGAAACTATAAAAATGATAACTGAATATATGTCATTTCCTGTGTAAGGTGAAGGTCTCGTTATATATAGAAATAGGAAACTTTTGACAATGTAAAAAACTTTTAAAAAAATCAGTGTATAAAGTTAACAATAAGGTGATATGATGGGACAAATCGCAGCACCAACTCAGTCCAAACCATTTGCTCCAAATACAAATAAGCAAAAGCTCTAATGGGCAAGTAAAGTCAACAAACACAACATTGTCAGGTTGTACCCCCATCTCTAATACCTTTCCTGGCTCCCCAACTGCCATTTTTACTCTCTATCCTCAGTGCTCCCACAGAGAAAAAAAAAATGTAAAGCTGACTGCTCGCTTTCCTGACCTCTTGTGATATAAGGAGTGATCCTCATCTCTGGTTGGGGCCACGGAGGTCTGAGAAGAGCGCTGTCAAGAAGTATGTTTCCTCCCTGATAAACACAGACAGGCATGTGAAGACAAAGCTGCTAACCTGGGACACCGCCCTTGGCTTCCAGCCTTTGAGAACAGTAGCAAGAGTGTGCGGTATGTGGAACTTTCGGCGACCATGTTTTAACTGATTTTTGTCACTAATGTGCTGAGCAGCAGGGGTGGAAGGACAGACAAGCAAGAGATGACTTTTTTTTTTTCATCACCAAACATGGAAATGGCCTTCCTCCAGGCTTCCTGTTAAATAGATGCACAACCCTGTGTTTTTTAGCCAATTGTTACCCGCTTCAAACTGCTCTTACCTGCCCTGTGGCCTTGTCAGTCGTGTTTAATGGGGGTAAGTGATTCTTCTGTTGCCAGTCTTGACTGACATCCCTCCTCCTCCATCCCTAGCTGTCCCTTCTTGACCCTCTTCATTATGTCCTCTCATCCCTCTACTCCTTTCTTTCAGCTTCAAAGCACCAGAGAGGCGCCCTTGACCTGGTCACATCCCACACTCTGTATCCTCATCCCATATGATGCCTTCTACACGTTGCTACATGCACGCCATCTACAGGTTGCTGAATCCCAAATTTGTATCCCTAAACCAAAGCCTTTTAGACTACCCATTTAGAGTTGCCACTCCGTGCCTGTTTTATCTCTCCTATTTGCCTCAGCTTAGTATCTCTATAACCGAGTTCCTGCTCTCCATTCTGTCATCTTCCTCATCCCTTCCACCTCCAGGCAAAGACAGCAAGCATCTCTCTGTCCCTCATCCCTCATTCAACCCCATCAGCTTTCCTTCTAATATTCATGCATTGGCACACCTCCAGAAGCTGCCACCATCCTGGTCCTAAAAACACATCTGCTGCTGCAATTACAGCAATACCACCTCCTCCCCAGTTCCTAAACTTGCTTGCGTTCAGTCTATTAACACAGTGAGATTATAAAGGTTTGAGTCACTAAGGCTCAACCCCAAGTCCTTAGGACTTTTTAAGATGACACATAACTTAGCTCTGCGTTCCCCAACCTTCTCATTTTCTGTGTTCCCGCTTGTGCCTTCAATTCCTGGAACACAGTTCTCAAGTGCCTCCTGTTGTTCACCCCGGTTTCATCTGCTATCAGAGGCTTAGTTGGCTCTTTCAGTCCTTAACTCACAGCCCCCTCCTACTATATTAAAATGTCACTCACACGTGCACCCCCCCAACACACACACACATACACACACACACACACACACACACACACACACACACACACACACACGCACAAGCATGCACAAGAGCTTCATATCTCCCCTCCTCTCTTTTATTAGTTTTTCTATCTTCTCAGATTATCAGTACCAAACACACTTTATACTTTAATCACAGACAGCCCATTTTGCACAACATGACAGAAACTTCCAGGGCCTGTTTTGATCTTGTATTCACTGTCATTCTCCAGCACATAAGTGAATCTACCTGCAGTCAATAAATATTTGAGTACCAAGTTATAGACCAATTAAAATACCATTTCACACCTTCCTAAACATGAATCTCAGGAAAGAGCTTCAGGAACAACAAAATGCTGGCAAGAGCTTTGGAAAACATTCTTCAGCCGTCAGAGATGGTGCAGAGACTTGCATAGTGTCTCTGAATGACAACTCAATAAAAGGTACCCAAAGCATTAAAAACGTCCACACCCTTTGAGTGCTCCTTGAGGAATGTATCAAGAAATGTCTGACCAGCTTATATACGCCTGTGCAAAGTTCTTCCTTGTAGGGCCGTTTATTATAACATGGTGGGGGAGATCTGGAAACCTCCCTCAATGGTCATAAACAGCTAAAGAAGTAAACACAGTCATTCTGTCTTAAACAAGCCCTCAAGAACACATGTGTTGAAAGCTTAATCACCAGTGCAGCGGTGTTGGAAGGAAGGAAATGAGGCTGTGACAGTTCTGGACTCAAGAACGGCATAATGCTGTTTGCCAAGTACTTGGTTACTGGGAGAGCAGGTTTGTTATACGGTGAGTTTGATCCTCTCTTGCATGTTTATTCTCTCACACCCCCTTGCCCTGTGTGCATGGGATAATACTAGCACCAGATTCCCGGACTTCCCATCCTTTAGACTGCATGCCAAATTAATTTCTATTGTTTGCAAATTACACATCCTGAGGTGTTGTTATAGTACCATGCTACAAACAGACAAACACCACATGCGGAAAACCATGATTGCTAACAAAATTTAAAAATCTTAAAGGGGGCTGGAGAGATGGCTCAGAAGTTAAGAGCACTGGCTGCTTGCTCTTCCAGAGGTCCTGAGTTCAATTCCCAGCAACTACAAGGTGGCTCACAACCATCTATAATGGGATCCAAGGCCCTCTTCTGGCATGCAGGTGTATATGCAGATATAGTACTCAAATATATAAATTTAAAAAAGGAACCCTAAACAGTAGGCATATCATGTACCTTGTGAACAAAAAGTGCCATCAACTAATCTGATCTGACGGCTGATCGTTCAGAATGGGATTTCTATGAGTAGATATTGTCCCTGTCAATTTGTCTCTATGCATAGGAGGAATATAGCCATATATTCTGACACCAGAGGTTATTAGTGGTAGTAAGATGAAAGGAGGGTTTCTTTTTCCCCTCCTGGCTTTTCAATTAACATGCCACCCACTTTTAAAATAACCTATGATGGAAAGAGAAGAAACTGATTAAAATTCAAAGCATTGGGGAAGTCAAGTTATATTGGTTGGCTTTGCTTTAAAGCTGCCCCCGTGTTCTTTATTACAGATCTGGCCCCGGGGTGTCCTCACTTCTCCAGTGGACTGCTAGAACACCGGTCCATCCACCTTCCTCTATTTCTAGCCTCTCTATCCTGACCTTTATCCTGGTCCTCAACCTTTAAATTATTCTCTGTCTATTTTTTTTTTGGTATGTTTGCTTTTTGACACAGGGTATATGTAGCTCAAATTTAGGGCAATCTGCCTACCTGCACCTACCAAGGGCTACAATTATAGGTAAAAATCACATCTACCCTACTGGGGGTCTTAAACATTAGCAAACATCAATGTCAATTAAGACTGACCTTTAATCTAAGTAAGGATGCAAGGCAGCGACTCGATTCCCAGAGTTGTTAGAAGTGCTGCTGTTTAATCCTTTTTACTGTTAGAACAACATATAAAATGAGAACCCGTCACACCTCCCTTATTTGGCTGTCAAGAATCATGATCTGTCCAACCCACCATTCTCTGGGTTTGGATTATGCCATATAAACCTGTCACCCTCTGACTACCTGTTAACTCAATTACCATCCAGAGCACAGGGCTTCAGCTCCACTCTATGCTTATATACTGTGAAATGTGACTTCAGGATTTAGCCACAATAACGCTCTCTCTCCTAAGAGGGTAGAAGAAACTATTCTTAGTGTAACCATCACCGCTTGCTTAGATTCCAGGGTTAGCTGACATGACGAAGCCAGAGCAGCACAGGTGAGTCACAACACAGACAATCCCAGTCCCAAGAGGGGTAATTTGACAAGAATATCCTCAAAGCAAGGTTCTCACGATGACCTGAATTGCACAGAAGCGTGGAGTTGCTGGTGGTGCTGTCAGTACCTGTCTCTGTGAGTACTTTCACAAAGTATCGGCTGTTTAAGAACGGGGATTAAACAAAAATAACTTCCTTAGTCACAGGCCTGGGAACCTGAGAGAATGTAATAAACCAAGAACTGGAGGACAGTCCATCCTTCCCCAGCTTTCCAGAAACAGATGGAGCCTTCCTATGTCCACCAAGAAAGTTGTTTAGCATCTGGCACTTAGACTGAGAATCCAGAAAGGAATGGAGGATGAGCCTGGGGTGCGGCTCAACAGGAAAGCCATTCGGTGAGCACACACAAGGCCCCGGGGACAAGCCCAGCACCAAAACTACCACCAAAGACAGCGTCCAGGCTCATTAGAAGCCAAGTTCATGGGCAGAACTCCTTTGAGCAAGAAGCTTACTGAGACTTCAACACTGATCGCTGTCTTAGTTTATTTCCTTTCCTAGGGTTACAAAAAAAAAAAAATGAGTCAATTAAAATCCCTGGAAACTCTTAGGATGAGTCATCTCTGCCCACAGAGGTGAGCTGGAAAATGGATCAATGCTATTCCTCACTTTCACTCTGTTAACCTCTATTTATTTATTGCAAAGACAAACTCATCTGCATGCTGTCCTGCCTCCATCCTCTCATGGCCTGGCATTTCTAATTCTCTCCTTGCTCTCATTCTCCTGGGTTCTTTTTCCACAGGTCCGGAGTAACCTCTACGCATTTGTATCGTCTCCCGTCAGAAACGTGCAACCATCTTTGGAAGTGGTTTGTAGGCATTTACCTCCTGAAAACCTTTTCTTGTTCTCTTTTCCCAATTTTGACTTATGACCTCTCCCTGTATATACCCAACCATCTAACAAAGAAAGCTGTAGGCAGACCCTGGAGACCATTCTCCACCAAGCAAACAGATCAGCAAGTCCACAATATTTTAAACACACGCTCTATTTTTCTATTCCCTGAACCATGCAGGAGCCTTGGGATTTGCACCTAGATGACTGGCGCTCATCTGACTGCAGCTCCCTCGAAACAGAGACTCAACTCTCAGTGATCTGAACACATGCTCTACTCCAGAACCTGGCCACAACATTCCCCATATATTTCACAGCCTTCCAGAAGCCTTGATGAGGCTATCAACCTTGTCTCCCTGCTCCCTTAGGCATACACAAAGATTAGCTCAAATGACCCACTCTTCTCCAGTCTTCCCTTGGGTTGAGCTGGTTTCCTCCCTGTACTATAGAGACTCAGTGCTTTCTCCAAGTCCCTGATCAAATCCAGCTAAAGGACACTTTAAATCCTGTTACATAACAGGTATGTTGTGCTGAGCACTGGAAATATAAAAATAACTCCTCCTTGGACTCTGGCCTATGGATGTCAGTTTGGCAGGAGACAGGCATGTAAGAAAGTCACCACATAGCATAGCACAGTCTCCGCAGCCATGACATTCAGCTGAGAATGCTCTGCTTGGACACCCCCTCCAGTCCCCACCCCCAATTCTTAAAGGATATTGACTTAATCTCATTTGTAGTCTCAGAATCTAGTGGACTGCCCAATACATAGCAGGTGCTCCTTAATGGCTAAGCAACTGCACAGTGACATTTCGTGAGTCACTCTATAAAGCAATCTTCTCTGGAATTCCTACTGAGAGCTGTGGAGAATGTCAGGGGAGGGAAAAAAGACACATGCCTTCCATGTGCCTACAAGCCCTACCTGCTCCAGCTTCATCTTCTCCCGTCCATTCTCCAGCCTCCATTATTAATGGTGGTCAATGCAGTTCTCCAGGACTCACACCCAAGCTTCTCGGGTTCTCTGCACTGTTCACTCTGCCTAGGAACTCCATCACCCTGACAGCCACGTGCTTTCCGCCTCCATCTCCAATGGTTTTCTCAGTCCTTCCACTGAGGTCTTTCTTGACCATCTAATGTACAGTCTAGCTCTGCACTGCTTTTTCTCCTAAGCACTTATCACCCACTACTTTATGTACTGAACATTTCATTCACTTAGTTTATTTCCTAATTTCCCTTATTTGAGGATAAGTACCACCAGGGCTGGAGTTGCCTGTCTCTTTTGTGTGTATATGGAGGAGGAGGAGGAGGAGGAGGAGGAGGAGGAGGAGGAGGTGGTGGTGGTGGTGGTCTTGGGACCTGGTCTTACACAATAGCCCTGGCTGGACTAGAATTAATAACCCCCTGCCACTAACCTCTGAGCGCCAGAATTATAGGTGTGTTCCACTCCACCTGGCTTTGGGGATCTGTTTTCTTTCACACTTCTTTATCCCTAACACTGAGCACAGATGCCCAGACAAGCACTCATTGGGTTGTCATCCGGTTTCCATAGCTTTTAATGCACTCATGTCTGTTAAGGAACATGTGTAAGGAGCAAAGCCTAACCACCAACTCTTGTAGGTGATCAGCGTGGCCCATTCCCAGTCTCCGTTCTTTATCAGCTGTATAATTTCGGTGGTGACTCGAGCGTGCAAACCCTCAGATGCCCCTGTGGAGACTAGAGATGATCAATCACTGTACCTACCCCTCATGAGCTGTAAGCATAAACACAATAAAGCTTAGGATAGTGCCACATCATAACACTCTCAAAGCCCATCCGCTCCAGATTATTATTGCAATAGAAGTCCCAGGACACACTCCTAACGTGTGTGTTGTAGTTACAAATATAAGACTATCTGTTAGGAGTGATAATTTCTAATTTTTAATAATGAGAAAAATTCTACTTTTATTACCTGTCTCACACTCAGAAAATACTATAAAATTTTTAAAGATCATAAAGTGCTGAATACATGAGAAAATGTGTTTATACCAATCCAGAAGCTGTACAGGTGAATGAGAAAGAAGAAAAATCCACAGTAACAGACACATCATTACAAGTTCTGGATGTATCTCAAAAGTGATGTATTAACCCACAACAAGCTAAACAAAAATGTAAGTTGACTCTCCCCAAATGCTACTTCTCGTTCTCTCGAGTAAAACTAAAAGGCTGTCTCTTGCATGCAGCCCTGATTCACTTCAAGGCCTCGCTCACCCCTTCACAGCCCTTTGGGCGGCTTTTGGGTTGGGGACAGGAGGGTGGACCAGGCTTTCCTAGCTCAGATAAAGGTGTCAGGGTAGAGAGGGTGTCCCATCCTGCTTCTGTCAGACCAGATGCTTCAGGTTGGACTCTGAGGAGACAATTTACACCACCCGGAGCAGCACACCCTTAGTGGTCCACATCAGTCCAAACTAAGATGGACTGGTGAGTGGATCCCTGTAGATGTCATCAGAATGGAGCTCAGCACAGTGAGTTTCCTGGCTGGGCACTTCCTCCATGCCATCAGTTTTCAATACTCTTGTCAAAGAATCCACATTGCAGAAAGTTGAGAAGGCCTCTTTAAGTCCAGGGTCTACAAAGGCCACAGTCTTTTTAAACCATTTAGCTGGGGACAAACAACTTTTAATTTGTTAAAAACCAGGGTCCAATGGTGCGCCTTTAGAGTGACCAGACCAAGAGCTCGAACTCGGGTCCCTGCTGTCTGGTTTGAGTCCCACACCTCTGCCCTCCCCAGCTGCAAAACCTCAGTATGTCATTTAACTCAGCAGTGTCAGGTTCCCGGTTTACAAGTTGGAAATAAGCCTCAGAAAAATCACTGTAAGGGTTAAGTAAACTCAGGTGAAATGATTAACTTAGAGGCCTAGAAACTGGCATACATTTAATTGCGTGAGCTGATCATCAGCGTTATAATACTTGTTACGAAAATTTCCATCATTATCTAATCATACTTAATTGAGTTCATTAACAAAAGAAAACAAAACAGAGCTGAGCTGGAGATCTAGTCCAGCGGTTCAACACTTGCCTAGCTGGCATTCCTGGGTTCGATCCTAGTACCACCACCACCACCACCACCACCAACACAACAACAACAACAACAACAGCCACACTCAGAGGAGAGCGTTCTTGGGTTGACTTGTATCATTTTACACTCCGGCATCATGCATAAGCTTCCACATTTGACAAGTAAAATGGAAGCACCCCAACAGTTTAACTGTATTCTTTCTCATACTCAAGTCCAGAGCTTCTTTTAAAAAAAAAAATGCTATTTTGACTCTGGGTCTGACTTTCTGCTCAGTTTTCTGAAAGGATTCATTGAAAGCCCCACATTGGCTGGAAGACTGCCGCCACTCACCTTCCCAGCAGTAAGTGTGGGAGATGACTGCGGCATCCATTCGGTCTCAGTTTGCGAATACACAAACACTCCATTGTACCGCAAAGGGCAAAGGCTCTCAGTGATCTAAAGGCACACTGTTCTTGCTCCTGGAGTCTCTGCTCTACCTTTAGCTCAGCTGTGTTACATTTCCTACCCTCCACAACAAACACCTCTCAATTTATTATGGTGACTCTCCAAATGAGTCCCAGTTACTAATTTTTAAACATAACACCGCACAACTGAGTTAGTCTTCTGTCTTTCCTCAGCTAGCCAGAACAAACACCTCAGACTGGCTGACTCAAGCAACAGGAATTTATTTTCTCTTATTTCTAAACAGCTGAGGTGTCCCCAAGACCAAGGTCTCAGCTAAATTGCTCTTAGCAAGAGTCTCTTCCCGGATTCAAGATGGCCCCTTTCTCTGGTACCTCACAAGGCTGGGCTACTGCTCGAGTATTTCTTCCTCTTCCTCTAAAGTCGGTTTGGAAGATTAGGGTCTCATCTTTATGACTTAGCTTAATTGTGTGATTCCTCACAGGCCTTAGCTCCAGAGTTAGGGCTTCCACATTTAAATTTGGGGTGACACAAACATTCAGCCCACAGAAGTCTTCTAACCATACAAAAATAAGACTTAAATTCAAACTCATAATGGTTATAGTTACATTCCATTTTCTTCTATTCATATATAGAAAACTGCCAAGTAACTGGGTGGAAGCATGGTGGAACATTCCTGTACCCTAAGTACTCAAGGCAGAGGCAGGAGAATTGCTGCAACTTCAGGGACAGCCTGGGATACACATCAAGTTCCAGATCAGCCAGGGAAACAGAGTAAAACCTTGTCTCAATATATATATATATTATATATATAAAATATATATTATGTATATAATATCTACAATTTAGTTTTTTTAACTGTCTGAAAATTTAAATACACAGTAAGTTACCACACTCACCTGGGTTCAATTCCCAGCACCCACATAAAATAAGATAAATCTTTAGACTAACAGGTCCACATTTCTCTTGAGACACAATATACATAACACACGGGAAAGGAACTTTTAAAAGGGCTCATCACCTCCATAAAGAATTCCATCTGTTTAAACAGATCCCGAGTGGGGTCCTGACTTCTAAAAGGCATGTCTGCGTGTAAGTATCCAAGCATCACACGGCTCCCATAATCACGCCAGTAGCGGCCATTTCCCAGAAAACTAGACAAGTTCCACATCATCCCTAGAAAAACAAGACTGCAAAAACCCTTGGAGCCTAAGATTCTGAAACCCTTACACTTTTGACAAGTGTCCATGCCAAGGGAAGGGCAATGCTTGCCAGGCCTGGCAGCTCAGTGGTGCCGGAATGAAACCAGAACACAGGGCCCCTACCTAACTACAGGCCAGGGTGCCAGTGAGCACAGTTCTAGGCAGCATCAAGTCCCAAGTGCTCCAAACATCAAAGCGGGAAGGGAGCGCTCCAGCCCCTGGCAAGGGCCAAGAGCCCCATCAGGCAGGAGCAAGGAGGACCTTGGACCTCCTCCCTGGAGACCCCCAGTGGTGACAATATAGAAAACAAGGACCAGTGCACCCCCACACTCTAGCTTCGCTTCTCTTCCTCCTAAATGATGAGCACTTGACGAGGACACATTTCTCTGTTCATTCAGATCCCCTGGAGATGGAAGTGAGTGGCCACTTCCTCTTCTCCCACATCATCCTCCGGGGTCTGCTCCTGCATACTCCTAGCCTTGACACTAAAGAATCTAAACAGCACACGTTCAAGCCTCGCAGGCTTCTCACACAGCAGCTTTGAGAGAGAATGGGCAAATCAATCGTGAAAAAGCTGAGTTGCGGTGCAGTAAAGAGGTCCTCCAGAGCCCAGCTGGTTTTATGGGCTCCGTAAAGCATTCTCACATGTGGGGACACATCACTTTAGAGGCACATTTTTTTTTTTTAACATTCAATAGTAGTCACTATTTTTATGAGGGATCCATCTGACATGTCTTTAATGTGCTCAAGGCTGTACCTGCAGAAATAAAAGGCATTCCCTACGGACTGCTCTCAGCCCACTGGGGTGACTAAACAGGCTTTTCGTCTTCGTCTACAAAACAGATGAATTTCGCACTTGCTGTTCCGGCTCACAACACAGCGATCTGTACAGCTGCCAGGTTTAGTAAAGCCCTTAACAGCCTACTCTCTCAGTACTCTCCAATTTCAGCCTAATCTGACTAGAACTAGAACTTCTAAAAGCCACGCCAAGGTAAACTAAAGTTCATATTAGAGAATTTGAGCTGCTTTTCCTATCCCTGCAACATCTTTCGGGAAAACTCAAGGGGGAAAAAAACCCTCTTGAACTTGCAATCCTCCTGCCTTGGCCTTTCAAGTAACAAGATTACACAGGTGCACCACCACACTCAATTCGTTAAAAAAAAAAAAGTTAATAAAATAATTCATGTGTTCCTGTTTGCTTCCTGTAGCTGTATAAACACCTCGACTACAAGCAACTTGAGGAGGGAAGGTATTTCCTCTTAAACTTCCAGGTCACAGTCCATAACTGGGGAAGTCAAGAGACCATCCATGGGGGAATGCTGCTTACTGGTTTATTCCCAGGTTTCATGTTCAGGTACCTTTCTTCTCCATCCACTTGCCTCAGTATGCCCACAGTGTACTGGTTCTTCCTACATCAATTAGCAACCAAGAAAATGCACCATAGACATGCCCTCAAGCCAATCTGATGAAATCGATTCCCTAATTGAGGTTCCTTCTTCCCAGGTGTGTCAAACCGGCAACCAAGATTATCGCCATGTTTTAACAGCTAGCCAACTGCACAGTTACAGACACACACTCTGAGTGTACGCCCATCAGCCACGCCCCGAAGCAGCTTTGTGCTGCTCAAGGGTGAGGGCTGTGTTGTCTCCCCAGACTCCCCGTCTTTCCCGAGAGGCTGTTGGACCACAAAAAGCTAGCTGCTTTAGTGACATAATGCATTAGTTCTAAAACCAGATGGTCTTTCTGCTTTCTGCCAAGCCCAATTTTACATGCAAATAATTCATAAAGCGTTGCATAATGAGTGTGGTTGAGTTACTTTATTCTTACCAGAGCTGGACACACGCCTGATCCTCTGAGGCGATAAGGCCCTGTCGGAGCCCAAGGTTCTGCTATCGTTCCTCCTCCTCAGGCAGGAAACAGCAGGCCCCACTTTGGCTTTGAGACCTGGTGTTTTCCTCAGGCTGCAGGAGTCTGGCTTGGAGATGCTCCTTCCCGGGGTGGTGGCGGCTTTGGGTGCAGAACCCTGTGAGAAAACCAGTTAAGATTTCAGTCTCATCCTGCTTTCGCCACACCATCCCTGTGGTGTCAGCTCTGTGAGAGAAACCATCTCTGTCTCGGTGGCTGTGCCAGAGAAGTCTTTGATGGCCATTTTTACTATGAACAATTAAGAAGACGTCAATGTGTCCCAATCTGTCTTCAGGCACATTAGTGGACTTGATCTCCAGTGCCCGTGTTGACTTCAGCACTACTGTTCAGTCCTCTGGATAGCAGGCACTCAGCTAGTTCCTCCTAATGGTTATTCCTTTTTTGGGTCCTATTCTTTGGTACCTTTCTTTCAAAGCTAGTCTTCACCAGGGATTCAACTTGATCTTGTTTGCCTCCCTCACCAGGATCTCACCATACATAGCTTGTCTGCTGTTTCCACTGTGACTGATGCACTCAAAATCCACACTTCCAGGCCAACACTTCCCCCCTTCAGCTGACCCTGTGTTTAATTTCTGTCTGTGTCTCCCCACTGCGATCTTTTTACTCAGTAAGAACAACAATGATCCTATTGTTGTTGGCATTCATTGACACAGAGCCCTTACACTATGCAAGACACCATCCTAATTTTTTAATTTTTACCTAGCTTACAAAATAGTGAGTTTAAGTCATATATAATATGGTAGTTATACTCATATATAGTTATATTTTATTTATATTTAACCACTCACTCCCTTTATCCATCTTCCCAACCTTTTCCTCCAAAATTTGCCCTCGACTTTCATGTCACATGTATGTGTGCATGTGTGTGTAGACACCTGCACATATATACTTAATCTAGCACACAAGACAAAATGTGATTTTTTTTTGTTGTCTGTCACCCCTTTTATTCCCCCAATTATCCCTTTTCTTTTAGTCCTCTTCTTCGTCACAGCCCTCTATTTTCAAGGTGTGCACATGCACACACGTATTTACATGTACACACACATATATACTACACAAAAGACAGATGAATTCTGTGTCTGAAAGAAAGCATGTATGTGTTTCTGAGTCTGGCTTATTTAGCTCCACATGATTTCTTAGTTCCATCCATTCTCCTATAAATGACCATTTCACTCATTTTTACGGACAAATAAAGTTTCATTGTGTATATAAACTGCTCATCTGCTGACAGCCAGCCACCCAGACTTGTTCTGTATCTGGCTACTGTGAATAGTGAAGCAGTAAACATGGATGTCTGGGTGTCTCTGTGGTAAGGCTGCCTTAGATTCCTTCAGGTGCAACTCCAGGAGAAAGAAGTACGGATAGTTCTATGGTGGCTCTCCATTCTAAATTCTAAACATATGTATCAACTAACTGAAATCTGTTTAATCACCCAGGAAGATTATCTGTCATACCCTGTGGTAGTTTGAATGTAATTGGTCCCCATAACCTCGAAGGGAGTGGCTTTGTTGAAGTAGGTGTGGCCTTGCTGGGGCAAGTGTGTCACTGTGGGGCAGGCTTTGAGGTCTCCTATGCTCAGGCTACACCTAGTTCAGTTCACTTCCTGGTGTCTGTGAATCAAGATGTAGGACTCTCAGCTCCTTCTCTAGCACCATGTCTGTGTGCACACCACCATCACCTGCCATGATGATAATGAAATAAACCTCTGAACTGTAAGCCACCCCAATTAAATGTTTTCCTTTATAAGAGTTGTCATGGTCATGGTATTTCTTCACAGCAATAGAAACCCTAACTAAAACATACCCCCATTTTAAGAAATAACATGAAACACTTTCAAAACTTAAACCAGTTTTACCTATCTACCTCACAATTTATACCTTGTCTCCTATTAACATACCCAGGTGTCCATCTTAAACAATGAAAGCTTCCTTTCTTACCTTTAAGCCCACCTTTCCACCTGCCTTAGTACAAAAGCCAGGCTCATTTCTCAAAAGGATTACTGAAATCATGTCCTCAGGGTCTGTCTGGTCACACCAGCCTCTGCTGCTTCTTCTACTCCCCTTCTACAAAAATGTAAGGGGTCTTTTTCTGTCCCACCAGCCAGCTCCCAAATAAGGACAAATAATTGTGAAAGCTCAGCCTATAGCTTAGGCTTGTTCCTAACTAGCTCGTATAACTTAAATTAACCCATTTATATTAATTTACATTCTATCATATGGTGTTACCTCTCTTCCATCTTGCACCTCTTATTTCCGTTCCATGTCTCCTGGAGCCTCCTGTGCACCTGGATTCTCCTCCTCTTCCTTTCTCTTCCTGGAAATCCCACCTATACCTCCTGCCTCGCTATGGGGCCATTAAGCTCTCTATTAAACCAATCAGAAGGCACCTTGGCAAAGACACATCTTCACAGTGTACAAATTATTCTGCCACACAAAAACCTTCCTCAAATTCAACTCTTTTAAAATCACATCAAACGCTTTAGGGTGTGGCAGCCCCTGCAATTATCTTCCTTGCATTCGCAATTTCCATCACAACCTCTGCCAGGCCATCCCCTGCATCAGAATACCTTCCAATGGTTCTTCACCTTTAGACTTGGTGTTCCCTCTGCCCAGAACGCATGCCCTATAACTTATGGCATGTGGCTAAGTGGCATTTTCGTCAGAAGTTTCTCTTGATAATCTTCCCAATTGCTACCACCCATTTTCCTGTCGTGTAACACAGCCGCAACCTGATCACACTCATAACTCAGTAACTATGCCCTGGTGGCTTATTTTCTGATCATCCCACTGAACTAGGTAAAACATTTGAACCAAAGCTGTTTTTCTTTATACCCTAACAAGTGTTATCATATGTGGCATACACAGTAAGTGCCCAACAAACATTTCCACTGTAGGGATAAGGAAATGGGAGCCCGAGTCTTACTCCAAGTGCAAATTCTAACACTATAAACTATTATTTCCTCCTTTTACATAGAGAAAAGCTGAGCCTCATAGGAAGGTCATTTTGCAGTGAATGATGGAGCCACAAATCTAAAATTATCCAGAATTCATGCTCTTAAGCTCAGGCTTGCATATTCTCTACCACATTCCTTCTTTGTTTAATCATCAATGATTGTTTCATATATATATATATTGGTGTAGGACAATATATATATATATAGTCCTACGCCAATGACTGTTGAATCCATATACTAGGTGAAGTCAATACTAATTGAATAGCTAGTATCCAAAGAAAACTGCTACAGATTCATGTTGCCACTGGAAAGGAACACAGAATCTCCTACCTAGAGAAACTTCCTTTTAAGGAGCAAACCAAACTTCTCTTCAACTTACCGGAGTGAACCTTCCATGAATCACTTACTTTACCTTCAGAGCCCACATTCGGAAAGATTTTGAAGTTTGTGAGACATGGGGGACCGGAGTTTGAGCATCTATTTCCTTTACAGTTGTGTGAGTTTTAAATAAACCCTCTGAGGCACTATCATAGATAACAATTGTCCCGCTGTTGCTGAAAAGAACAATGGGCGTAAGCCCTGAGCATTACTGGGACAATTAAATGACAGCCTATAAGGAAGGTGCCTGAGCCCATCTTTTCTTTATGCCACATGCTCCCTTTTATCCAGCATGCTGTCTTGAACACACGACCTCTGCCATGGGCAACTGCTTTTAACCCTCTATAGCAGCTTAAATCAGATCACTTCTCCCAGATAAAAACCTTTCTAAAGTTTCAGGTAAACCCGGCTCACCAAACAGCTAAAAGGTATAGGTAGCCTTGAATAAATTAATGTAACTGAAGACTAAAACCACCAGAAATAAATACATAACCTAACGCTAGGAAAAAATGTGTGAGAGCTGAATTAGACAAATTGGAGGACACTACTGTATGTAAGACAGGGTCACAGACGCATAGTTCTTCACTCTAGGAGACAAGCACAAGTGCCAGTGATGAGACTGTGGGACGACAGCCCTTACAGCCTTACAAAGCATTTCACACCTAATTCTAACATCTCACGGCGACATTGCTAAGGTGCAAACTGCTGGACTCCATCTCACCTGATGATCACGTAGCCTCACCTCAACACCACATCATGGGTCCGCAGCTACCAAATTGGAAATATAAAGAAATAAAACGAAACCAAAACTCTCCAGTTTTAGAACTACACAAGCAATTTATATTCAAGACAAATGTCCAAGAAACTTGGTCGGTTTTACTGGTACTGGGGTTCTACAAGTGAGTGAACGTCTCTCCTGAAACTAGGCATGCTGGTGTATAACTAATCTTAGCATGAAGGGTGCTAAGCAAGGGGACCTCAAATTCAAGGCCAGCCTGGGCTACTGTATGCTGAATTCGAAGCTATGCTGGCTGGAATGTTGATACCCAAAATCTCTATAAATTAAGGAAAAATATTTTGTTTCTATACATATCTATAAACACCTTTTTAAGACTACTGATTACAATGGAGAGTTTATTATAACTCTATTTGGTATATTAAAATTCTAAACAATCAGTTTTCTCCATTAGACATTAAAAGAACTTGAAAGATCTGTGTCCTGAAACAATACACAAGCCCATTGGATTAGGAATCTCTACGGCATTCCATCCTTATCAAGAGATCTATTGATAAAGCTAAACATCTGTAAGCTGACCCAGGTCAAGAGTATCTCCACTGTGTATCATCTAGACAATCCCTGCACGACCTGCTATGTATGTAACCTGAAACAAAACCACCTCGTGTACTTGGCCATACTGTGTTTCACTCCTCCCACACCAGAATCCCCGAAGAAAGGCTGCCTGTCTTTCTCCTCTGCATGCAGATCCATTCCCGGTCCAGAGGACAAGCATTTCAAGGGCGGTCTGTGTGGGGCTGAAAATACACCTAAGTCTCCACTGCCAAAAATAGACCTGAGGACACATACACAGCCCCACAGTAGCCTGGCAAATGCTAGGAACACTAGTTTGATCATACTATTGTCAAAAAAACATGTGCATGTTTAAAGAAAAACAACCTTTGAACGGCACACAATGCTTCGGTTTTTATTTTTTTAAGTGACTATGTAGTCCCCCCTCAGGATTTGACTGGTGCTGTTGAAGACATACTGCTTTATTTACTACGTATGGATTTCCTTCATGCATTAGGAACCAATGCAAATGGGCTGCAGGTGACCTTACACATCCACTTTCCCTTCTGGCTGTGGCAGTTACCTGTGTCATGCAGCTGGTCGAAGCAGACTCACATATCTGTGAGAATGGGTTCTGCCTCCAAGGCTACTTCCCCCAGCAAGATACCAGGAGCGATTTTTAGGTTGATGTGTTTACCAGCAGCACTCCCTAGCCAGTTCTTAAATGTAGTTTACATGCTTAGAACCCCTTTGGTTTTTTAAGAAAAATAAAGTGTAACCTGATGTCAGCTACTTCACTTCAAATATCTAAATATATTAAAGCATTAACTTATTCCTTTAGAACAGTATCAAAAGGAACACCCATGTTCAAGAGAATACTGAAACTAAGTTTTTCACTATGCAAGTTTATTATACTTTTGACTCATGAACACTCTATATACTGGCTGACCAGGACAAAGAATACCTGCATACAAAGTATGAACCAACTTCAGTGATATTATTAGCAAGCAACTAATAGGTAACGTACGTATTGCTAATACACCAGCTTTCTTCACCACTCCTAGAAGCCTACAGCGGCTTTCACTTACCACAAACAGAGACTTGCATTCAAAAGTCTCATTCATGGCTGCCTTCCCCAGCTCCTGCTTTTCCATTGGATCTCTGCTGTCCTTTTCACCCTTTTCAGGGCTAATCTGATCGATGTGGGAAACATAGGTTACTTCCAAGCACTCTGAAGTTTTCATTTTAACTGGGAGAATGCCTTTGATCTTCTGGAAGAACGCAGCTACGGACCCAGTCTCGCTGGCTGCAGGAGAAGAACCCGGCTTGTCAACATCTTCCCGATTCGATTTCGTGGCAGATGTTGTTCTTGGAACCCTGAGCGAAGCGTTTTTAGAATGAGTTGTAACATGCACGGCCTGGCTGGTAATGAGTTTATTAAACTGTTGCTTGTCTGTCTTGTTAATTAGGATTTCTGCTTTTTTGTCTGCAGTCAAGTCAGACCTTGGTGGTCTGTTCACAACTGTCAACTGTTTAGAAGGCACTGGTGGGGTTGAGGAGACCCCAGTAATCTGAGGTTTGGGTGTGCCCTTCGTTGGGGAAGCGTCTTTGGGTTGCAACACTGATCTGGATATAACTTTGGCTTTAATGTTCTTGAAGTTTGGTCTTGGATAACTTATAATTTCTGTTTTCCTAACTTTACTGCCTATAGTATTATTTGTTTTGGTAGCTGATTTTCCCAGATTAGGCTTTGGCATATTCACTGGTGCGCCTTTCAAGTTTGGTGCATTCTTAGCATCTCTTGGACCATTCTCCACATGATTGCACTTCTCTGTTGCTTCAACGGGTGAAAGCGTAAAGTTTACACTGGGGGTTTGCTGAACTGGTGTTGACGTGCAAGCTGTATTATTTGTGCTAATGGTTCTACCATTTGCATCCCAAGCCATTTCATACAATGAACGCCTCTGCCCTGGGACACTTCTTAGGGTCAGCTCTTCAGTACTCTTTTGGATTTCTGAGTTGTCATCGTCATGAGAGGCAATGTGTGGGTCTTTGGTCATAGTGACTTTACACTCAGTGTCCAGGACTCTGGTTTTACTTTTATCAAAAGCTGGCACCAGTAAAGGGCATTCATTATCAACATGACAGTTGGACAGTGTTTCTCTTAGATTTTGGCCCATTTCCTGTTGACCATATGAGCCGTGTGAATGTGTCTCACTGTTTGGTCCATCTTCAGATACACAATAGAACTCCTGTAATACAGACCCATTGGGAACCTCCATGCCATCAGAAACTGGTGTCG
Organism: Peromyscus nudipes; assembly: GCA_902168325.1. Classification (NCBI taxonomy): domain Eukaryota; kingdom Metazoa; phylum Chordata; class Mammalia; order Rodentia; family Cricetidae; genus Peromyscus; species Peromyscus nudipes. The sequence goes on along the minus strand of CABHPH010137779.1, from coordinate 13,695 downwards.
CAGCTTGTATCTCTTTTTCTCCAGTGAGTCCTTGCTCCGTCCCATCTGTGTACTCTTTGGTGACATTTCCTAAAGAATACTGACACTGAATTCCAATGTCTGCACTGTCCGTTTGCATCGGCACATCAGAACATACTGTGTAGGTTGTGTTTAGAGCCTCTGATGGTGGGGCTTGAAGGTTTTCCAAGTCCTCTCTATTATAGTGGATTCCTGTCACGTGCATCTTCGAGGAATGGGGTGATGTCCAAGTGGAGCAGGACAACAATGTATTTCCATCTTTCACACTCACTGGCGGCAGACCGTGTAAAGGCTGACCCTCTTCAATAGAATGGTGCGCTATAAAGGTACGGTTAGCTGTGTCCACTTTCCTGTCAAAGGTCTGTCTTAGCTCCAAAGCTGCAGGGGAGTCTGCACAGTCGAAATCGCCATCAGACTTGCACACACAGGACAGAGAGGGCTCAAACCTCTCATCCTGGAGTGACTTTAGGGAATCCAAGTTGCTATGCAGGTTTGGGGGCTTCGCTGGACCGTATGCAGAAGACTGATGGGTAGGATCACTGGGCATTGCAAACCCAGGCTTACTAATGAAATCACTTGAGGGTTCTGGGTAACCAAGTGCTCCAACACAGCAATGGCTTAAAGACACACTTTCACTGCTATCCAAAGCAGGATCCATTTCATAATCCACCACCATGTCATCTGTGTTAGCAGCGTTCCAATCCCCGTGACTAGTTGAAGGGCGCCGTGTAGATGGTGACTTTGTGCCGTATTCAGATGTATTCCCATTTTTATCACTGACAGATATATAATGCAATTCATCTTCTCTCTTATCTGATTTATCATCATTCATCCTGAATACTAACTTTAAACCTCTGCCATTTTATATTCTCTTCAAAGCCTTTTAAATTTGAGAAGTGAATGAAAAAATGGTCCAGCCCCCTCCCTATCAATTTCCAGCCCAGTACCAGGATGGCAGTCTTAGATGCTTTGAAGTTGAAATGATTTGTTGTTCCCTGGAAGAAATAAAACATTTAACTTCAATAAATGTTAGAAACATTTACAGATCATCCTTCATTTAGATCACTGTTTTCACACCAACAACCCATAACTGTGAACGTGGGAATTCACACTACCATTGGCTAACCTACTATTGTCTTTCAAAGATACTTTGTGTATGTGAAGAAATGGGACATGATATAGAAACAGATAAAGTCCCTGTGACTTATGCCTTCCTGTCTCCCAGAGACACTCCAGAGGAAGGGAACTAAGTATGCGACAGACTTTTCTTCTTGGTCAACTGTGGAACCATTCATCCCAATTTCCCTTGGCAGTTCCTATTTATGTCCACTGTTCCAGCATAATCCATGAACATCCCTTCCATCATCAGAAGGCCCCCTACTCTGCTTTAAGGAGAGTGATTACCAGAGAGGCTATTCAGGCCCCAAAAATAAGTGAAAGAGACTCCAGGAATTTACATTTCTCTTTCTCTTTTTTTCTGTTTCATTCCTATCTTAACCTTGTGTCCTTCCAGGGCGGGGAGGCTGAGGGGCAGAGGAGTTGATATTAAGAATTGAAGTAGCTTCTGTTAGAACAACGTCTCTGCATGCTGAACCGTCTAGCACTTCCAAATAAACTGATACATTGAAGCCAATCCTGTCCATTACGTTCAGCTATACTAGAGACTGAGTTTGGAGACAAGGTCTTTAGGGAGGTGGAAAAGGTCAAATGATAGCATAATCAGGGAGGACTTATGCACCAGAACAGCTACCCTTCTGAGACACCTGAACCCAACCCCGCCACTCCCCCCGACCAGGACACAGTAAAAACAAATACACATCATCTTAACAGAAGCATTATCTCAACAGCTTAAGACCAAGGGTGGGGAGGAATCCATGTCCACCAACGGGTAAAGAGATTTAAAAAAAAAAAAAAAAAACTTGCCCATTGCATACATCAGAATACTTCTTCTTGAGCACAATAAAGAATGTAAAAAGTTTCATTAGATACAGTGTTGCAGTAGGAAAACATTACACTAAGAGAAAGAAGTCATCCAAAAGACTACCTATTAAGATACTATTTATACAAAATGTTCAGAACAGGCAAAACTATAGAAATACAAAGGACAGTAGAGATTTGTGTGGCAAAGGAGAAGAGAAAGCTAACTGGAATGACGGATTTTTGGGAGGGGGGCGGAGGAGTAATAAAATGTTCCAAAATCATTTTGCTCATAGTTTCACACTACCATAAAGACACTAAAATAACTGAATTGTGTAACTATAGTAGCAAACTTTTGAAATGTCCAGAAAGATTTCAAGTCTGGGCTGTGGAGATGGCTAAAAAGGTAGAGGTGTTCGCTATGCATCTGAAGTTCAATCCCCAGAACCCATGTTAAGGTGGCAGGAGAGAATGAACTCTACAACGCTGTCGTCAGACCTATATACACATGCATGGTGCAGAGGAGCACACACGTTCTTGGTCTCGCTCTCCCTATCTCCACACCCACCCCCCAAAATTTAAAGATTTAAAATCCAGGGTTTTGGGCTGGAGAAATGGCTTAGAGGTTAAGAGCACCGACTGCTCTTCCAGAGGTCCTGAGTTCAATTCCCAGCAACCACATGGTGGCTCATAACCATCTGTAATAAGATCTGGTGCCCTCTTCTGGTCATACATGTTGTATACATAATAAACAAATAAATCTTTAAAAAAAAATCCAGGTTTTTTTTTTCAATAAATTTGAATAATAAATAGTCTAATAAAACTCTAGTTGTTTGAGAAAGGTGCAGATCTTTAAAGGTGGAACTACAATTCATTCATAAAGATTTACTTCATCTGACTTTTACCCCTTAATGTTCAGTGTCCGTCACTTATCATGGTGCTGTGTTCTGAGTAAAATATCTGGTGGGGTTGATGACACCCGAGTATGTGACCTGTAAAATTCCGAATTAAGAGCCAATCTTATTTCCCACTTTGTAATTTGACTACTCCATATTCAAACCCCAGTGACCTGAGTAAAAATCATACTAGGGACCATGAAGCACCCAGAGGCTCCGGTGTTTTCACTATCAGGATTGTGTGTTCCTGATCATGCATCCTGAAGTCAGTGTCTACTGATGCAAAGAAAAGGTTGGAGTATTTCTCAACAGTGTGTGCACACATGTGTGTGCATGCATATAGACACACAGAGCCTATACTCACCAACTCAGAGGCTTTGAACTCTACAATGAGAGCTGCATAATGTATATATTTCGTGTAAATTAGTCAAGTCTTCCACCAGACTGACTAGTTAGCAAAAGTAATCACTAAAAACAAATGATCATCTAGGATCTTCAAAGTTATATGAAGTACAAATTAGCATTTTATTTCATTTATTTACTGTGGGGGTTGGGGGGGGAGTGTATGCCAGGGCATCCCATGGAAGTCAGAGGACCACTTTTGATAGTTGCTTCTCTCCTCTACCATGAGGGTCCTGGGTTTCAGAATCAAGTCATCAGGTTTGGTGGTGAGTCATCTTGCTAATCTCACAGATTAGCATTTTTTAATCTGTTTTAAAATACACTTAAGCAAAAATGTTAAAATCATAAACGTCTATTCATTTTCAGAAGCACCCAATAATAGACCTTTCTCCTCCCAAAGGGTGATGATCATTTAAGAGAGTGTGGTATAAAGGGTCATATTTCAGTGACTTTTCTGTGGCTGTGATATAAAACACCATGACCAAAAACAATTTAAGGAAGAAAGTTAATCGTGGCCTAGGCTCCATCAGGGCAGGGAAAGCATGGCGGTAGGTAGCTGGCATTGGAAACAAGGTAACAGTTCACCACATAGGAAGCAAAGTGACTTGAAAGAGGGGCAGGGACATAAACTCTCAACATCGCCCCTCCCCCGTGAGGTACTTCCTTCAGCAAGGCTCTGCACCTCCTAAAGGTTCAATGACTTCCTTCAAATAGTGCCACCCTGTGGGGACCAAGTGCTCAGACATTTGATCCTATGGGGAATATCTTTCATTCCAACCATGAGAGATTAAAGAGAACGAGGAAGGGGAAGAGGGTGGGTCACAGAGGGGGCAAATAAGAACAAAATATGATACAGATGAGTGAAAATGCCACAATAAAGCCCATTATCTTGTATGCTAACTAGAAAAGAGAGAAAAGGAAATGGCTGTCTGGGGAGGGGTTAAAACATGAGGATGATGAATGGAGGGGTGGAAAGAATCTGTAATAAGCAAATGTGAGCTTTATTAGCATGATTATAAAAATTATGTGCCTACATAAACAGTCATTAAATTCAATTGATAGAATTTTATTACCTAATCTTTTCCAAAGTGCATAAAAGTATTTTAAAAGATATATACTTAATAAGTGATTCAAATGGCAACATTAAGTTGTTTTGTAACTGGAGAAATTACGGCACCAGTCTCACGGTATCACATTGTGTTATTTAAGCTCTTGCTGGTTTTTGTTTGTTTGTTTTGCTTCTGATCTGGTTTAATTTTTCAAGACAGGGTTTCTTTGTAGAACAGTCCTGGCTGTCTTAGCACTCACACTGTAGACCAGGATGGCCTCGAACTCACAGAGACCCGCCTGCCTCTGCCTCCCGAGTGCTGGGATTAAAGGTGTGCGCCACCACCGCCTGGTTCAGCTTTTTCTTTTCTAAAATGGCACTAAATTCAATGTCTTTGCAACCATCTCCTCTGGAAATATTTTCTGGAAATAAAAGTATTAACTCACAGAACAAGGCTACAATTTAAGACTTGACATGGTTTGTCAACTTTCAGGGTGTGTGTGTGTGTGTGTTGTCAGTACTCTTTATAATATATATTAATATATATATTAACATGTAAATAAGAGGCATATGATCTGACTTGTACATTTTGTTTAATGCATCTCACACTATTTGCATTGGACACGATGCCTGTGAAGTACCATTACTGTGAAGATAAAGCCATGGACAGCAAGGAAAAGGGTAGCCATCCTTCCCTCAGGAGGTTGTTTAAAGTGGGAGACAACTCAGTCCATAAGGTACTTGCCTTGTAAGCACAGGGACCTGAGTTCAATCCCTAGAGGCCATTAAAAAAAAGGGGGGGTGGCTCTGGGAAGGTAAGTGGAGACAGGAATCCCTGTTTCTAAATGTCCGGCCAGCTTGGCCTAATGGAAAAGGAGTTCTCTTGAGGAATATTCCTTTACACTATGTGAAGATGTGTCACTTTGATTGATTTAATAAAGAGATGAATGGCCAATAGCTAGGCGGGAAGAGGTTAGGTGGAACTTCTGGGGACAGAGAAGTCTTGGGGAAGATGAAAGGTGGAGTCGCCAGTTGGACGCAGAGGAAGCAGGACATGCAGGAGGAGAGAAAAAAAGCCACAAGCCATATGATAGCACGTAAATTCATAGAAACAGGTTAATTTAAGTTGTAAGAGCTAATTGGAAACAAGACTAAGCTAAGGCCGATCTTTCATAATCAGTAAGTCTCTGTGTCATGATATAGGAGCTGGCGGTTCAAAAAAGCCTGCTACAGAGTTCCAGGACAGTAAGAACCCTAGCTTGTTTTCAGTTACCAAAAAAAAAAAAAAAAAAAAGTGCCTGAGGAAAAACACCCCCAGGATATCCTCTGGCCTCAAAACACACATGTATGCACGAATGCTCTTAGTATCAGGACCAATTTCATTCACTCCTCCCCCACTTTTTAGGAATTATACCTAAATGTCACTCTGTGCTAGTCATGTATTCTGTGACTTCCTCTCACCTAACTCAATAAACAAAGTCTTCATATTCCTACAGTTACAATATAACTTGCCCCAATTTTTAAGAAGCCTCAAAGAACTGTCTTTGAAACATTTTTTTTTTTTAAAAATCAAAACAAAGCAGTGACTTAAAACACAGAGAAAAAGAAAAAGAAAAAACAAAATTAAAGACCTTGGGGACAAACCATTCTCACCCTCAGGAGAACTCTGCCAAGTTCTTCAGGCAACTGTCCAGCAGAGCAAAGTGCTGGGATCAAGGTCTCTTTTGAAAGAGCATTCTCAGGAAAGAAGGGTCTTCACTGAGCAGGAGGGGGACAGGACAGAACAAATTCCTCACTCATTATGATTTGGGAATACAATAGGCAGTTCATCTTTAATTTTAAAAAAATGCATACTCTCAAGACTTAGAAGTTCAAGAGTTGCTAATCAACCAGGCAGTAGTAGTACACATCAGTAATGTCAGCTCTTAGAAAGGCACCAGGCAGGGAGATGGTGCTCTCAAGGCCAGCCTTGACTATGTACTGTGACCTTGTCTTACCAACAAGCAGCAGAACAGTCAAGAACTGGAAAATAGTAATAATTATCTTCATGACCTCAGCTTTAAAATGGTCGCTCAGCCAAAGTAACTCAGCTCAGTGGGCCAAGTGCTTGCCACCCAAGTGTGAACACAAGTTCAGCTCTTCAGAACCATGCCAATAAAACCAGACACAGTAGCACATGTCTATAATCCCAGTACTTCTAAAGCACGGCAGAGGCACAGCCCTGGATGCTCACAGGCCAGCTAGCCTGGTATACACATTGGAGAACAGCAGGAGACATGCAGTAACACCCAAGCTTGTCCTCTGACCTAAAACATGCACATTCTGGCACAGGTGTGCCTACGCTCACACACAGCAATATGACTACATACATCATAACTAATTTATAAAAATCATTAATTGTGCTCCAAAGAGAAAAACGACGTAATTTCTTGAAAGTAAAAGATGCCCCAAACTTGAACTATCCTCATATAATTGAATTAATGACTGCTGACATTCTTAATCCTGGAAGGAATTTTAGAGCTACAACTCAAACTCATTAATCTTACAAATGCAGAGAAGACCTCTAAGAAATACCTTGCATGCCAATGCCGCTAATCTGCTGTGAGCAGATCTCTATCAAGTTAGACAATACTAGGTTGGGTGCTGTATTTCACCAGCTGAACTACAAGCCCAGTGGAGGCTTCTGCATCAGTCCAAGATTTCTCCACCTGCTTCCCACCATGTCTAGTCCGACCATTCAAATTTAATTCAACATGTGATAATTATGAAACGAAATGTGTTCCCCTAAATCAAACAAAATCCAACTTCTTTATGTTATAGCATACACGACTTAATTTTACGCCTATATAGATGTGAGCTGCTATCTTTTAATATATAAATACAAATACAGTTAGGAGTTACAGGTTATAAATCACAAAAATCAATCTCCTTAGAAGCTTTTGAAGAACACACATGTCACAATGGTAGTTCAACTCCACAAAATATGCACTCACTGGCAAAGCAGTGGCCCGCGTATGTATGACACAGGCCACTTCTGCTAACATCTCAGAGGGAGCAGGCCATGGGGCATCAGTTGGTCTTAGCCAAGTCAGGAGAAACAATCTAATCTAAGAACTAAGTAAGAAAGGATTGCTCTTAAGAATTATGTCTAGGCTCAGTGCGCTGGGCTCTGCTGACTCCCCATGGGAGACCTTGATTTGGGGGATGTGGGGATGTGGGGTGGCTTGGAAAAGAGGGCTGGGGGTGGGAGGAGGGAGGAGGGGGGATCTGTGGATAGTATGTGGAGTAGAAAATTTCTTAATAAAGAAAAATGAAAAAAAAAGAATTATGTCAATCTTCAGTACATAGCACACGATACCAAATTAAGATATATGTATACCAGTATCTGTCTTGGTGACACTGTCATTCTTTTGCTTAAATGATAGCCTTTCAGCCAATGCCATTCATCAGTGATTCAGAGCTTCCAGAGAAGAAAGAAAAGGAAAAACCAGATAGGAAGGGAGGGCGGGGTCCTGCTTGTCACTCAAAAAACAAGATGGTTTTTATGACTAATAGGACCGGCTGGCTAGCTACTTAACCCATTTCCTCTTCCTTATTTTCCTACATTTCTTGTGGCAAATGCATTCCAGACAAGAATTTAGTAGGCATTACATACACCACCCCTCTAGGCTTGCACCATGAAACTGACAGCCCTTCATGTTCCTTCTCCCTACAGGGCTTGACACAGATGAACGAGGTAAGGTCTCCAAGTATCAACTTGTTAAGATGCCAGGACCAGAGATGGAAGAGGACCAGACCTCCATTGACTGGAGGATCACTGGTCAATCATAAATTATCACTACAGTTCGGCAAGCAAGTGAGCAATCTAATATTATATTTGAAGATGACTAATTTTTGCTGGGTGTGTGTATGTGTTATATGCTGGCATGGCTACCATGATTATATTCTACTGCTTTGGAGGTAGAGAGTAGTTAACTATGTCATTTTTTTTTCCTTAAAGAAGACTTCATAAATTAACACTTGCCTAATAGGAACAAAAACCATATGACCAATAATTCCTTGGAGGTTGATACAGAGAAGAGGAATCTATCTTCCCTGTGTCATGAACACAGATGATGTTTAGAGAGTCAAGCAAACAGCTTCTATGGTAGCCCAGAAAAAAGAAAAAAAGAAAGTAAAAAAGAATTTCTAGCCAGGCGGATTCATGAGTTTGAGGCCAGCCTGATCTACTGGGCAAGTTCCAGGACAGCCAGGGCTACACAGAGAAATCCTGTCTTGAAAAACCAAAATAATAATAATAATAATAATAATAATAATACCCATATATTTGCATCTTGAAGAAAGAAAACAGTTCCTATCCAGACAGCAGCTCATTACAATTAGTCCCTACGGACTGAACAATCTCCCTGTTCCTTTTATTATTAAACTTTCCCCAGGTTCACTTCTACGAGGAAATCTTCACATGTTAATCTAGTTCAGTTTGGCAAACAAGCTCTATAATGACAAACAGTGAATATTTTTAGGTTTTATAAAATATACAACCTGGAATGTGTTTACTCAACTCTCCTCTTGTAGAATAACTATAGCTGTAGAGAGTAAGAAAATACCCAAGTGAATAAGTATGGGTGTCGCCCCTAAAACAACTTAAAAAAAAAAGACAGTTGGCATATGGGCACTAGAAGTACAGTTTACATAAACCTGGACTAGCCTAATGATTCCTGCATCCACACCAGCCACCAGCTACACTTCACAATCATCAAAATGCATTTTTTTGTTTCATTTCTATTTGACTTTCATAAAGATCACTATTGCAGTGCATCTCAGCATGGACTCGTTCTCACAATTAATATTTATCTCCATAAAATATCCCTTAAAATTATCTTATACAGCTAGGCGGTGGTGGCACACGCCTTTAATCTCAGCATTCGAGAGGCAGAGGCAGGCAGATCTTTGCGAGTTCGAGGCCAGCCTGGTCTACAGAGCGAGATCCAGGAAAGGCACCAAGCTACACGGAGAAACTCTGTCTCGAATAATATATATATATATATTATACAGTAGATTAAAGAAAGAAAAGGTTGCATCAAATTTCCAACTTTATAAAGCCTGCCACCAATTACATAAATTATACTTATGTTATGTATTACAAGATCTCCGGTAAAAATAAAACAAGTCAAATGAGAATGTAGAGCCATTTTAAGCCTGGGGATTGAAAGCCTATTTACTGAAGTTGTACTGACCTGTTCAAGTTTGGCACCGCTCTTGAAGACCATAGAGCTGGAAGCACACCCAATAAACAGGAAAAATGCTCAATACCTATGCAGTGTTAAGGATAAGACTATATAACTTAGGATTCTTGGGTGGTTCAATGTCTGTAAAATACCATGTATGAGAACACCCAGCACCAAAGGAGTCTGACCTTGACCAATAGAAAAATGGCATCTGTCTCATCCATCTCAATGGCCACATACAAGCCCCATTCTCTCTCTCATTACATCTTGTCATGATGTCCCAATATTCACTGTGTCCTGTGTCTCCAAGTTCCCGTAACTCATAATCTTACACCAGATACATCAAGTACTCGTCTGTTACTCATTCTACCCTTTCTTGCTTAAAGAAACCTGAGTGTAGACATACTCAGCCATTCATGTAATTTATGAAAAGGTTCTGTCCCAGCTGAAATTCTGATATAAATCATGAGGTCTGAATTTCCCCTGGAGGACTCAAAGACCTGTCGTTATGATGCTTTAATACAAAAAAAAAAAAGAGACTGTACAATAACAGCCAGTATGATGTGACACAGAGCTATTCTAGCGCTTTCTGTGAAATTCTCCATAATTCGCTAACAACTCTTCAGATTTATAAACAATGACAATCTTGCTGGGAGTGGCAATCCACATCTATAATCCCAGTCCTCAGGAGGCTGCAGCAAGTGGACTGCCCTGGATTTGGGGACAGCTTGGGCTACCGAGCAAGTTTGAGACTAGTCAGAGCTAAAGCGTGATGCCCTATTTCAGGGAGCGAGGGAGCGAGGGAGGGAGGGAGGGGAGGGGGGAGGGAGGGGAGGGAGGGAGGGAGGGAGGGAAGATGATTTGCACAAGTGAGGACGTCCACATATGGTATGAAATAATAATTTGCCAGCGCTGGCCAGACTGGAGTAAGCAAAGCTAAGCATTCTGCTTTGTGCTCATTTTTTTAACTGCCGAGTTAAATAAATTACAACCAAAGACGAGGGATCAAATGTCATCAAAAAGACACTTCTCTGGGGCTGAAAGCTAGAAGACTATGAAACAAAGTCTTCACAGTTCAGAAGCGAGCATGATCAAGCCAAATGTGAGCATGGTCAGGCTAAATGGCCGGTGCCTGTCTTCCAAGCTACGGGGGGAGAGTGATGCATTACTTGAGTCCAAAAGTTCAAGGCTAATCTGGACAACAAGACCTATCTCAAATGATAATAAATACTAGATTAGATAGATAAGAAAAAAATGATTGTTGGTGTGTGTGAATGCAGAGATTTTTAGACAAATCAATATCACATCCCACTTTCCACATTGTCTCAGAAAACTGTGAAATGGAGGAGAATCAGTTCACCAAAATGAGGTGATCACGTTAGAAGTGCCCTCAAACACAAGGAATCCAAAGAAATGCCTGAGTGACTACCAAGCCTACAGTCGTCCACAGGCAACAAGAAGTCAGGGAAGCCTCATGCAGAGAGACCTCCAAGGAAAAAGGTATATGGAAAGTTGTGATAAATTGGAAAATGGAATAGAAAGAACATGCAGCCTTTGAAGAAGGTGAGATTATTTATGTAGGATATGTAAACAGGACAGAGCAGGTATTAGTCTTAAGAAAAAGCAAACAGGCTGGGCAGTGGTGGCACACGCCTTTAATCCCAGCACTGGGGAAGTGAAGGCAGGTGAATCTCTGTGAGTTCAAGGCTGGCTGTTACACTGAGAAATCCTATCTCAAAAAAAAAAAAAAAAAAAAAAAAAAAAAAAGGAAGGAGGAAAAGGAAGGAAGGAAAGAAGGAAAGAAAGAATAGCTGTGGAAGAAAGAAAACAGCTTTGCTACACTATGCCACCTAGTCCACTAATGTTAGCATCAGCCAATTAAATCAAGCAGTGGGATATCACTGAAACATTCCTAGGCAAAGCACTTGCTGTACAAGCATGAGGACCCCAGTATGGATCCCCAGACCCCATACACACACATACAAATCAGTGCTGGTGGTGCACACCTATAACCCCAGAGCAAGTGGGCAAAAACAGGTGGATCACAGGGACTTACTGGCCAGCCAATCTAGCTGTAAACAGTGAGAAACCCTGAATCATTGAAAGAAAGAAAGAAAGAAAGAAAGAAAGAAAGAAAGAAAGAAAGAAAAGAAAAGAAAGAAAAGAAAGAAAGAAAAGAAAGAAAAGAAAAGAAAAAAAGTATGGCTGAGGAAGACATCCAACACCAACTTCCAAACTCCATCCATCCATGCATGGGCAAACACCGCCCCCCACAAAGTGCATACCTATAATCTAGCACTAGGAAAGCTGAGGCAGAAGCATTTCAAAGTTAAGGTCAGTGTTGCAGAATATTTGTGTACACTGTAAAGATGTGTCTCTGCCTAAGGCATTTTGTGATTGGTTTAATAAAGTTGAATGGCCAACAGCTAGGCTGGAGAGGATAGGCGGATTTCCGGGGAGAGAGGGGAAGAAGAGGAGGAATCTAAGCATGCAGATTTCACCAGGAGACTCTGAAGAAGTTGGATGCACATACAGTACAGAGCAGAGGTAACTGAGCTATGTGGCAGAACATACATTAATACAGACAGGTTGATTTAAGTTATAAGAGCTAGCTGGGGAAAAGCCTAAGCTAAGGCCACGCTTTTATAATTAATATTAAGTCTCCATGTTGTTATTGGGGAACTGGAGCTCCCACAAAGGAGAGTTGGACTACATTTGAGAAAGCTAGCTACAGGCTAGCCTGGGCTATATCATGAGACAGTCTCAAAAAGAAAAATTCATCTCTTAACAAGAAATTAAGCCAGATCTGGTGGCGCAGGCTGGTAGGATTTGCTGAAGGAGGCAGAGGCAGGTGGATCTGGAGTTTGAGGCCAGCCTGGAATACATATTTTTACACAGAGAAACCCTGTCTCGAAAAACAAACAAACAAAAAAGAAATTAAAACATGATGAATTAACGATGCACAATGGTGTTCATGGACAGAAATAAACACATTCTGTTTTCAACACAGTGAAAACACAATATTCAACAGAGAAAGGACAGAAAGCAATCACTTCAAAGCTGCTCTTGTGTAGAATTCTCTTAAAGACAAAGTGGTCCTTCTTTCCTTATCTGTGGTTTCATTTACACAGCTTCAATTACCCATGGTCAGCCTTGATCGAGAAAGCCTACATGGAAAATCCCAGAAACGTACAATTCGTAAGCGTTAGGTAACTTTAACCACAGTGTATGGTTATAACTGTTCTATTCTGACTGTTGAGCTCTTACTACACCTACCCCATAAAGTGACCTTTATCATAAGTTTATATGTGTAGGAGGTAAACAACATATAGACAGCTGGGAACCACTTGCAGGCTTCAGTTATGTCCCAGAATTCCTGGGATGCAACCCTAATAGACAAATGGACAACTATGCTTATCTTCCTAAATTCTGTGCTTAGCGATAGAAAAGAACTTTATGTTGAACAGTGAAACCAAATCTTACTACTAATTTCTCTGTTTAGAATTATCTTACCAAATGATGCTCCTATCCATTTTCTTTGAAATTTTTATTTTAGTGGTATATGGATGAGTGTATGGGTGTGTATGTGAACTCATAAAGAAAAAACCCAGGACTTAAGCATGCTTGGCAGGCATTTTCCTACTAAACTAGAAATGACTTTTAAAAACCAATCATTGATGAAACATAGTTCAATATTTCAAAGCCACTGACTCTCAGAGTTAGAAAAGAACTGAGAAATGATCTATGGAATTTTAACACCAATCCAACACATTAATGATCTTTTAGTCCACAATGAAACAAATCTGCCCACTCCAGGGAATGTATGATGTTCCAGACAGTTCTTACTTCTGTCTAGACACTCCCTGTCCGGGTCATAAAACACACTATTGAACTTTACATGTAAATTCCAGCTGGATTCAAATACAGAAGACTGTCAAGTAAATAGCGAAAGATACAAATTGTCTCTGTCATGCAGAAGTTTGCCCAGGTTATCCTGTATTACTTAGGTTTGCATAGGTTACCCAATCACCCATCGGAGCCCAGGCTTCACCTTTCTCGTTCCTCCATCACACATGACCTTTGATCTGTGGCCAAAGTAGCACTCTCCATGTTTCATGGACAGGGTGGCAGCAGGCATGAAACCTGCTTTCTGGCCCCTGAGCCTCACAGCAGTGACTATACTTGC
>CABHPH010137778.1:9838-33866 GCA_902168325.1 Peromyscus nudipes | reverse complement strand
CCCATCTCACCTGTGAGATAATGAATTAACATTGTTCTGTGGCCCTGAAACAAGGGGAACCAGCCTAAGAGTTCAGAGAACTGGTCAGATGTGGGGTCACCTGCAGGAAGGACACGCAAAAGTTCGGCTTTGATTAGAAACAGCCTGGTCTACAGATCGAGATCCGGGACAGGAACCAAAACTACACAGAGAAATCCTGTCTCGAAAAAGAAAAAACAGCCAGCAGATCACTTAGGTTTGAGTTCAGGTAAAGATGCCAAACCCAAAATTTAGAACAAGACCCACTGATGCTGTACGGAAATAAGTTTGGGAAACTTGTAGGTAGAGACATTTCTAGCACCTATTCCCTTAAGAGGAGATGGCAACATGTGACTAGTTTTGCAGGGATTTGTGCAATGGAGCCATTATAAATATTTGGGGACATAACCCTAATCTTTTGGGTGAATGACCAGCATTTTTAGCTGGTTCGTTGAGCCCTGGTTTTGACCCAATATGGTAACTAATGAATTCTGGGGAATCTGGAAATATTCTAGTCCACAAGTGATTCAGGGACCTGGAGACTGAGGTCCAGGGTTGAAAGCAGGTTTTACACACAAACATTTTTGTGTTTTTTTTTTTTTTTTTTTTTTTTTTTTTTAAGACAGTCTTGTTGCACTGGGCGATGATGGCGCACACCTCTGGGAGGCACTTGGGAGGCAAAGACAGGTGGATTCTGAGTTCAAGGCCTGGTTCTACAGAGTGCGTTCCAGGGCAGACAGAGCTACACAGAGAAACCCTGTCTCAAAAGACCAAGGGAAAAAAAGACAGTCTTGTACCCACACACATTGTGGTGTCAACGGGCTTCTGGCCACAAACTTAAGATCCTTCTGCCACAGCCCCCAAGTGCTAAGGCCACAAATGCATGCTACCATGTCCAGCTAATGTTGTTGGGCATTGGGTGTTGTTGTTTAAGATTTATTTTAATTTGTGTGAGTCTGTCACAGGCAGGCATTAGACCTGCAGAAAACCCTATCAGATGTGACAAACCGCACTATAGAGAAGTGCAACTCTGAAAGTCTGCTGCGCTCCTATTGGAAGCACAGCACAGGAGACTAAGTGTGCTGCTGCACTGCAGAGACGTGGGTGCCATTTGCGCCTGTCCCAGGTGCCCGTTTGCAATACGACGGCTCTGACAGGCATCACTAGCAAGGAGTTCATGTTAAAGCCGTATTAAAGACTTCAGACAAGACTGAAGTCCAGTTCTGTCTGTTTCTATTCAACTCTGCTTGCTCAGAGCCTCTCTGAACATTAATTTCCTTATTTTCAAAGCTAGCACCTCCAACCTAAGATAGCATGAGTGTGCTCAACACAGTCATAGACCACAGTGTCACACTGTGGAAAGGCTGGATGGAACTAGTTGTTTCTTTTTTTTTTATTTTTAGGTTTTTCGAGACAGGGTTTCTCTTGTGTAGCTTTGGAGCCTGTCCTGGAACTCACTCTGTAGCCCAGGCTGGCCTCAAACTCACAGAGATCCGCCTGCCTCTGCCTCCCGAGTGCTGGGATTAAAGGTGTGCGCCACCACCGCCCAGCGGAACTAGTTTTAAGTGATCTGGATTTCCCTTTAAAAAAAGTTTGATTACTAATTGTATAAATTATTTCCGTGATCCTGATACATATATTGTAATCAGACAGCTTCCGTATGTACTTTTGCTTCCTGTTAATCTTTTACTACCCTTGTATGAGGATCCTGCTGTGTGTGCATTGAAGCAGGTTGCTACTGCATTCTCGAGGCCAGAGCGGTTTATTAACTGTTTTAATTGTAATTTTGAGATCTGTGTCAGCTTTAGTTCAGAGGGTGCATACTGCTCATTTGTGTTACTCCTATGTCTTACAATAGATCAGAAATGTCTTGGGACCAAATACAGGCACATCTATGAGGTGTCTGGGATAGCTCACAGTTTGCCATTAATATGGACATACTCCATTCTCAGATTTGTTATTCTAAAATACAAGCTGCTTCAACAAAAGAGATAGGCAGTTACTTTGCTAACTCAGTCAAAAATTTTGTAAAGGATAATTCTTATAGAGCGTTCTTAAATCTAGGGATCATCGTGGGAATAATCATCCTGCTCTTGTTTTCCCTTCCAGTCACCTTAAGACGTTTAGGATCTGCTGCTATCCATTCAGCCCAGAGATAAATTCATATGCTTCAATTGAAAATAAATTAAAAAGGAGGAGATGCTGGTGTCTGTGTCAGAGGAGCTGCAGGCAGCAGCGGAGCTTACGGGGTACAACCCAGAGGAGAGCAGAGCTGCTCTGGGTGCATCCTGGAGATCAGAGCCCCGGGAGGATTGTCCCCAGAGCGCCCCTTGCTTCTGCTGTGCTTCCTCCTGCTTGTGCTGCCGAGTTCCTGCTGTATTCGGCATGGTGGGATTACCATGTGAAGGGATCCCATCGTATCTAATACAGTGTGATTGTTTCCTGGGAAAACCCCACTCCTCACTGGGCAGTGTACTTGCAGATCATAATGAAAGTGATTTTTATAAGAGCAATGATGATTAGTTAGTTAGATCTGTGATTTAATTGGACTTTCTGAGTTAGCCTAAGATACAGGTGGTTAAGATAGTAAAGATGATTAAGGAAATGGTTTAGGTTATTCTGCCAATTGCTCCAATAAAAGATACAAAAAGGCAAATATAGGCTAAAAGTCACCTTCCCCTTTAGATGTGAGACTTACAGAAGATGAAACCAAGTTTCATGTATTATAGACCCCTGAATTCTGCCTGTGGAAAAAGTCTGATTGATGATCAAAAAGAGCAATGATGTCGCTACACCCAGGGTTCGGCCTGAGTTCCTTGGTCATGTAACTTACAGAATTAATCACAGGCCCCAGTGTGCACCTTAAAAAAACAAAGTTGTGAAAGGAAATTAAACGATCCTGTTGTGTGTAAAGGAAAATAGATGGTGAACTGACCACTTGTTTAATGTTCCTCTAGAGTAGAAAATAGATATCTGTTACACAGAACTGCAAACAGCTGCCTGCCGGTACAAAAGGAACTGGCTGAACTGTATTTAGCTTGCCTAAAACTTTGTTAATCAGTTAATAAAGAGTCATTGCCTTAGGGTGGAAAAAAACATTTAACTACTTGTGGGCTTCTAAGAATAACTTGTGTTCTTAATGTGATTTCTTATGTAAAGATTTTAATTTGTTTTTGCAAAATATGTGACTTATGGTTATGAGGTAATCTTTTCTTGCGTAAAAAAATCTTTGTGTTAGGAAGTATAAAAGGGATAAGAGGAAAACAAGATAGGAGGAGGAAAGATGTAAAGGGAACCATCAGAGAAGAAGTAAAAGCATAAGATAAGGGAAACGTAGAAAGGAGACAGCTGGAAAGAAGAAGAAAAACAACAACCAACAGAAAGACAACTGAAATGAAGAATTGAGCTTTGGCCTCACAGTCTCCTGTGCGTGTGTCTGCAGCTCTACCGATGCCGCACCTCCTTTCCAGTTCCCCTGAGCTGCTGAAAGCTGGGCTTACAGCAGCACCCAGCATGCTATGTGCTTTAAAAAATAAGGAATGAATCCAGAAGCTTCCTCTCAGATCCACACAGCACTGCCTCTGTGTGGTGTCAGCCGCAAAGGACTTCAGCTACTGAACCCAGTACAGCCTGTCTGGGAGGACCCTGCTTCTGGGCCCTGCCCTTGTGCATTTCCCTGACCTCTGGGAGCTCTCATTTCATTGTAGGCAGGAAGAATGCAAGGGCCGTCTGTAGTGTGGCTTGTCCCACGTGTGCTAAGGTCATTTTTCCCATCTGTGTTCCTTTCAGATTGACTCGTGGTGCAAAGAGAACAGCTATGTGATCGCCGGCTATTACCAAGCTAATGAGCGTGTGAAGGATGCCAGGTACGGGTTGCACAACTGTGGATGGTGGGTTAGAAGCTACAGAGCCATCGCTGAGGTGCTCTTGACTCTCTCTCTCTCTGCAGGCTTCAAAGCCTGTGCAAGCCCCCATCCCCCACCCCTGCTTATCAGATGTACAGGCAACTGGCCAGATGAGTAGCCAGGATTTCTCATCCATGGCTCGTCTGTGGTGTGGGGAGGGAACTCAAAGAGGGGGACCAGCTGCCAGATCTGCCTGTGTCCACTAGCCTGCTGCCTCTCACTCCAAAACAAGATGCTGTGGAGAGCAGAGTTGCTCTTTTTTGTAAGTAAGTAAAGTGGTTTGGAGTTTGGAGCTGTTAGGATGGGGCCTATGGTAAAAGTGTAGTCTTTGGCACCTGAATTGGCTCCAGGTTCCTCCACTCATGATGCCACCACCTCAGCGCTCTCTTAGAAAGATAAGTTAACTGCTTCAGACTGGGTCCCAAGAGCCTAGCCAAGTACACCTTCAGTCAGAGCGACTTAAGGAGCTCACAGGTGAACTACTCCTAAAGGGGTGGGCCATAGATAGAATTCAGAAGCTATGTACAAGGACCAAGCTGGTGACAGCAGCCTCCATCCCTCAGCCCTCCAGGGCCAGCGAGGAAGAGCTGGTAAAGAAGGCTACCTCCAGAGGAGCAACATCCTTTGGCCACAGGACATGGCCAGCAGCCAGCCTGATAGGTCCCACATCAGGGAAGGGAGACCCAGATCAGTCGGTACTGATGTCCCTCTTCCATACCCTCTGCTGTCCTCCAGAGGCTTCCTTTGGCTGCAGCCAGCTAGAAGCCAGAGGACAGCTGGAAAATGCCCACACAGTAAGTACTGGGGTTTTCTTGTGTGGTCACATGGAGCCAACAGACCCCAGTGTGCTTATGTAGTATGGACGATGGGGTGGCCCACGGGCTCTTCTTAAAAATAAAACAATGAGCTGGAGGACCCGCACGACCATCACTGATGAGGCTTAGGAGTATTCAAAAGATATTCCCACCTTATCCTTGGAGGCCTACATCCAGCCAGGGACTCTTACTAGATGCTGGGCTCATCGAGTCTGTCAGGACACCTTCTGGTACCACCCAGAACCCATGGAAGCCCTGTACTCAGGTCCACCGTTTCTCCTGCCATCTCTTGTTCTCTGCCTTCTGGCCCTTGATTCTGCCTCTGGGTGGATGACAAGTGCTTGTCCACCCTGTATGAAAGAAGGCTGTGGATGCCACACAGCTAGCTCTGTACAGAGCCAAATGGGCCCTTCAGTCTCCCTGTGAGGGCCCTGAAGGAGGAGACAGGCTACAACAGCAAAAGTTGCAGACCTACCCAGCAGCATGGCTAGAGAAGCTTTGTCAACATGATATACAAGTGTCAGTGGTTAGACTGGGGTGGCACCAAATTGAAAGCTCCTAGCATAGAGAAGATGTGAAATGGCTTAGAGTCCTAAAAGTGGCTTGGTTTAAAAAGAGGATTTGGTTGCCAGGGCCCTAAACCTCCTGTGACTAGTTGCTGTGGACAAGCCACCTGAGTAGCAGGCATGTGGAGAGTACAGGCCCCAGAGACTCACATTTAGTGCAGTCTACAGCCCAGCAGGTCATCAGCCTGCCCTAGGCAACACTCCATTGAGCCTCAGAAGAAGGAAAGCCCTACCCTTTCAGGAGATGCCCCCAGGTCCCCTCTACAAGGGCTTGCTGGAGGAGTGAGGCGGGGCCCACTCTGGCAGTGTGCCACACAGCCCCAGTGGCATTCATAGCCCCCAAGTCATCTCACTGGACCAGCAGTCAGTTGGCTCCAGTGCTGCTGGTTAATCAGGTGTTGGTGAATTGTGCTGACAGAGGGGACTGTTTGGTGGCTCAGCTGGAGTGTGGTAGAGCTCATAGGTCCTTCTCTACAGCCCAAACCAGGTGGCAGAGAAGGTGGCCTCCAGGATCGCCGAGGGCTTCAGTGACACTGCACTCATCATGGTGAGTTTCACACTTGCTGCTGTGTGAGCTTTTTCTCTCCTGGGGCCGTCCCACATCACAGTGGTGGGCTGAGCACTACTGCAGTCACGCACTGGGGGAGGGGGGGCTTTCAACTCCAGCAGGCCTGGCCTGCTCCCCAACCTCACTGAACCCAAAACCCTGGTGGTGGCCCAGCAAAAACAGGGATCCCTGGGAAAAGCCAGTGTAGCCTAGGGTCAGTGACTAGCCTGCATAGTCTGAGTACACAGTCTTGAGTGGGGAGGGATCTGGTTTGAGCGTTCTGCTCTGCCTTTGTGGAAAGTTGGGGAAGTGCCTCCCATTCACCCTGTGCAACACAGAGTTCCCTTGATGAGCCTCTCTGCTGTTGATGCTGCTCTGGTAGGAGCCCAGGAAGGCACTGCTCTTGTCAGCACTCCCCATGCTTGTCATGACCCTTGCCTTCTCTCCAGGTGGACAATGCCAAGTTCACGATGGACTGCGCAGCACCTACCATCCATGTGTACGAGCACCATGAGAACAGGTGGAGATGCAGAGACCCACACCAGTGAGTGCAGTGCCCTCCTGCAGGGCCTAGACTGTGGGGTTTCTATGGAGGACAGGGTCTGGGTGGTACTTGCTGGTCTCCACACAGACCCATGGCACCACGCTCCTCCCATGTTTGATTTGTTTTCTGATCACACAGATTCTTCAGCCATGTCCCCCTAGGTTCTTCAGTGCCCTGTTTGGAGGGGACCTGTCCATTCACAAATGTCTTGGGTCCATCTTTATGTGTTTCCCAGCAGCTGCTCTGTCCTTAGCAGCGTGTGTGGTCTTGAGGTAGATAAGAGACTGACTCTCCTGTCTGCCCTGCAGCGACTACTGTGAAGATTGGCCGGAGGCACAGAGGATCTTGGCATCACTCCTGGACAGCCGCTCCTATGAAACGCTCGTGGATTTTGATAACCACCTGGATGACATTCGGAACGACTGGACAAACCCCGAGATCAACAAAGCAGTTCTGCACCTGTGCTAGATGAGGGCCACGACAGCTGGACACTTTCCACCACAGAGAAGAGGAAAACATATTTTTAAATTTAGAGGAGTAATGAGTTAGCCTGATGGGAAGCTGCAAGTCTGTGATGTGTGCCTTGGAAGGGGAGTCCGGTCGGCATCCTTCAGGACAGGGCTGTGGAGAGGTGTGGTTCTTAGTCCTATGCTGCCCAATCCTGCCCATCAGAGCTCTTTCTGCTTGTCCCAGGTTGTTCCCATTAAACAGTTCTAGCCTTTTATAATCTAGAGAGAATGCATTTCAGTCTTTACTCTGGTGAGTGTAAGTCTTTATTTTGGCTGAGCCAACTCCAGGCTTCAGGCAGCCTCATGGACTGCTGGAACATCATCTGATCAGCGAAGGTGGTGTTGGGGCTAGGAGCTGTGGACTGCACAGGGAAAGAGCCAGCACCATTGCCTGAGACACCTCACTGTACAATGAACACAAGCACACTGGTGATGATCCATGCAGAGATCCCATGGAGAGGAAGCCTAGCCTATGAACATTCCCAAAGCCTGACTCAGCTGCTCTGGGTCTTCAGAATGAGAGCTGCTTTGTATTTAAAATAAGCAAAAAACAAACATACAAAAAATCCTTAGTGTGCAGTGTCCCAGGGATGTCCTGAGCAATGTGCGTGTTAGCTTGATCATTTGACCAAGTGTTCTGACCATCTTAGGAAATGTAAGCAGACTTTTGGTACGTTGTGTGTTGTCCTTTGTGAATGTTTTACACAGAATAGTGCCTTTCCTTAGGCTTCATGAGGCTGGTGGCAAGGGTTGGTGACAGCATTCCCCCGGCTCTAAGGGGGCAGCCAGGGTCACCTTAGTGAGTGGACTCTGGGCATGGTTCCTCCCCCTTACTCGAGCGCCTCTTGCCTTTAACTGTTTTGTTTTGCTCTTGGTATTTGTTCGTTGTTTGGGGGAAGTGTTTAGTTTTGGTTGGTTTGAGAATATCCTTTTGCTGTCCTGATTGGCTTGGTGTTGACTAAGTATGTGGAGGAACCTGGCCTTGAATGTGCAATGATCCCTCTGCCTTTGCTTCTCAAGGACTGAGATCAGCACCCCTCCCAAGTCTCCTTAACCTTTTAAATTGACATTGTTCATGTCTGAACAAAGGAAGGTGTGAGGCTCATCTGTATCAAAGGACAGCCATAGACATGTGCCCCCACCAGCACTTTTGTTTATTTTTGAGATGGGAGGTTTTTGTGATATAGCCGGGCTTGGGCAGCAGCTCACAGTTCTTCTGGCCAAGCCAGGTATAGTGGCCCAGGCCTCTGTCCTAGCACAGAAGGAAAAGGAGAACAAGTTTGAGTCCAATTCTTCATAATGAGTTTCAGGCCAACTTAGCACATGTTCTGAAAACGAAATCTGAATGCGGCAGGTCACCTACATTGTGTTCAGAGACAAGTCCCTTCCAGCTGTGGCTGGCAAACGGTTCTGATGGACTTCATTTCTGGGAGCAGAACCCAGGGCCTCACTGGTGAGCTACCCCGCAGCCCCGGGTGAACATCTGCCCTGGTTCTTGTTGCTGTGATTAAAGCACCAGAACTCATGTGGGGAGGAAATGATTTCTTTCACCTTATAACTCTCAAGTCAAAGAACAGGAAGCTGGAGGCAGGAACTGAAGCAGAGGCCAGTATAGACCAGGCTGGCCCCGTACTCAAAGATCCACCTGCCTCTGCCTCCTGGGTGCTAGTCTTGAAGGAATTTTTCACTTCCGGAATTGCCTTTAAGAATTAAGGATACTGCTGGGCAGTGGTGGCACATACCTTTATTACCAGCACTGAGAAAGCAAAGGCAGGTGGATCTATGTGAGTTCAAGGCTACACAGAGAAACCCTGTCTCAAAAAAAAAAAAAAACTAAGGATACTAAACCAGGCATGGTGGTGCTTGTTTTTAATCCCAGCACTCTGGAGGAAGAGTCAGGCAGATGTGAGTTCAAGGCCAGCTTGATACAGTTCCAGGACAGCCAGGGCTACATAGAAAGGCCCTGACTCCAAAATGAAAAAAAAAAAAAAAGATCCTATCCAGGCATGGTGGCATACACCCATAATCCTAGCACTCAGGCTGAGACAGTAGAATTGCCACAAGTTGAAGCCAGCCTGGGCTGCATTATGAGTTCCAAGACAACCTAAAGCTAGAATGAAGACCTGTCCCCAAAAGACAGGAAATAATACTAAAGGATGCAAATATAGAAAAACAGGCAACACCCTCATCAGAAACTGGGTGCTGCTTAGAAAGAACTGATGGCTAATTTAGAGGTGTGTGGGGTGTTTGCTAAACCATGTGTGTCCAGTGTCCATGCAATAGAAAGCAGGTTGGAAATCCTGGGGAAGTCTTTGTAAGGCCAGCAAGATGGCTCAGCAGATAAATGCACCTTTCAAGCCTGACAGCCTGAGTTCTATGCCTGGGACCCACATGTTAGAAATGCATAGGTTGTCCTCTGACCTCCACACATGCACATAATTGATAAATAAATGTTATTTTTAAAGCCTTTGAATAATTAGCATCATTTTTTTTAGGAGGTTATTTTTCTAATGTCTGGAGAAACTTATTTCTGTAATGGAAAATACCATATTTTCCACTTCATGCCTACTTCTGTTGCTTTCCATTCTGAAACTTACCTGTTTTGGGTGAGACCTGTATCTCAGTCAGCAGAGAGTGCTTACATGTGAGAGCATGAAAGTTGTGTGTGTGCGCACGTGTGTGTGTGTGTGTGTGTGTGTGTGTGTGTGTGTGTGTGTGTGTGATGCAAGGTGCTAGAGATTGAACCTGGGGCCTCATACATGCTCAATGAGTGCTCTACACCGTAATCTACGTCCTGTAAATATTTCATCCTCTTCAAATTGGCTTGCAACTTGTGTGCCTCTGATATCCTCAGTGGGACCCATGACATTCCTTCAAAGCTGTTTCTTCAAGCTTCCATCCCCTTGGATGATCCTGCCTGGAGAGCTGCTACTTGCAGGTTTCTAGAATCTGAAGTGCTCGCTCTGGAACCAGATCTGGGGCAGCCCTAGAACAACCAGGGATCACCTTCTCTGTTGCCTCTGCTTTCCAAGCAGGAAACACCACCAGCACAGCCAGGACCTGACCCTTACTGGAGGTGAGCCTTGGCTCGAACTGTCCTCTTGTGAAGTGGAATAGCATGCTGTGTTGAATGCTGGCTGAGAAAATTCCAGATGCCATCGTAAGTCTAATGAATTGTATTTCCAAATACTTGACATCCCATGGACAAAACCCCCACCCATCAGGAGCAACCAGGAGTGGGGAGTCAGCAGTTGTCAGGGTCCAGCCTCCGAGGATCAACCACACCGCCAGGTTCTAGTTTGTCACCTGCCCCTGGGAGGGAGCTGGGTGTTTCTGAATCGGATGCATTCTTGGACAATCCCTGGGCTTCCAACAGGCCTTGCCTCTTAGGGTGATGGCTTAGAGCTTGTCAGTTGGTGCCAGTAGCCCTACACTGTGCTAGATAGTCCAGGATGAGTTAGGTGAGTCCCATTTACCACCTTGTGGTTCTGTGGCCTTAGCATGTTACTGCTCACACCCCTCTGAGAACACCTGCCTTCGGAGCCATGTGGAGCAGAGAGAAGACATTTAGGTAACATCGAGAAAGCTTTTAGCTGCTAATTATCTTAACATGTAGAACAAGTCACTGGCCAGATACATCCAAGGGCACCACCTGGCCATAGATAACAGTCAGTGAGGATTGAAAAGATAAGTGAATAAAATATTCAAAAGATGGCACAGCTTCTGCCTCATTCCTGCTGTTTGTATCAGCTGCCCCTTCACCTTATGGTGGTGGTGGTGTCTCCATTTACAGATGGGGACATCAAAGCCTGCCCAGCCTGCAGAAATGACTTCTTAGGTTCACACAAGAGTAAGTGATGGAGGAGGGCATTTGAGCTGGCCATGTTCAGTGTTGCTTGGTGTGTGTGAGACCCAGATTCGATGCCCTGTACTGTAGAAAACCCTCTCTCTGCAGTCAGTGCCCTTCCAGCCCAGTCCAAGTACTCATTATTACAAAATCAACAGGAAATCAGGAATGGACAGGCACTTTGGGGGGGGGGGTGTATATGTGTGCCTGCAGGTACCTTCTGCCATCCCCTTCACTAAAGACTTCAAAGTGGTCAGAGCTGCAGCAGCATTGCTGAGCAGAGGTGGATAACAAGGTGCCTGTGTTTGGACCCATGCAGTGAAGAACGAAAGGCTTAGTAGTGGTTAACAGTCTCTAACTCCGGCCCGGAGGATTCGAACCCGAGGAGATGGGGCCCAAAGCCAGCATTTTCAGCAGATAGAGCCACAGCTGGTTTTATTTGGTTCATTGCCTCCTCTGTAGTGCAGTCTGGCCTTGAACTCGCAGTCCTCCTGCCTCTACCTGGCTGTCACCTACAATGTTAGCTATTTTGGTGGTGTGCGGCCATGTCTGAGGTTTTTGTTTTTTGTTTGTTTGTTTGTTTTTTGTTTGTTTGTTTGTTTTTGGTTTTTCGAGACAGGGTTTCTCTGTGTAGCTTTGTGCCTTTCCTGGAACTCACTTGGTAGCCCAGGCTGGCCTCGAACTCACAGAGATCCGCCTGCCTCTGCCTCCCGAGTGCTGGGATTAAAGGTGTGCGCCACCACCGCCCGGCTGTTTTTTTGTTTTTTTTTTTTAATCTAAATACCAAAGTAAATAATATGGCTTCTAAGCCAGGTGTGGTGGTCTGTACCTGTAATCCTAGCACTTGGGAGATAGAGAAAGGAGGATTGTGGGGTTCAAAGTCAGCCTTGCAACATAGTGAATTTGGGGCCAACTTGGACCATAAGACCTTGTCTCAAAACAATAAACAAAAAGCAAAGGGGGAAAATACTACTTCTAGGTAACAACCCAGGGATTGTGACCTCAAACTTGGCATGGATTTTTAAACAGGATGCATACAGAAATGATCGATTGTACTACATTAAAATTAAGAAATTTGTTCATAAAAAGGATAAATAGGTTGACATTCAGGAAAGCAGGACTGGAGAGAGCCATGAGGACCAGAACTCAGATCCCAGCACCCATGTGAGAAGCCAGACAGAGCCACAGATAACTGCGACACGAGCACTGGTGCTTGCTGGCCAGTCCAGCTGAATCAGAGCCCTGAGTCGGTGAAGAGATCTTGTCTCGAAAATAGTGTGGAGTGGCTGGAGAGTTGGATGAGCAGTTAAGAACATGACTTGAGTTAGGTTCCCAGCACTCATGTTGGGTGGATCACAACATCTAGAACTCCAGCTCCAGGGATCCAACACCGTTTTCTGGCCTCTGCCGGGCACTCACTCATCCATGAGTTACACACACATCTTTTAAATAAATAATAAATGAATAAGGTGGGGTATGGTAACACATGTCCTTAATCCCAGCACTAGAGTCAAAGGCAGGTGGATCTCTGAGTTCCAGGCCACTCTGACCTACATAGTAAGTTCCAGGACAGCCAAGACTATGTAGAGAGTGATTGAGGAAGACATCCAACATTGACACACATGAACCTAATTATTTATATATATATATGGGCAACAGGTGTGGTGCATGCTTGCTAATCCTAGCATTCAGGAGGCTGAAGCAGGAGGATTCAGAGTTCGAGGCCAGCCTGAGCTACATAGACCTCAAAAAAAAAAAAAAAAATCAGGAAGCAGCACATAGTGAGAAGACACTTGTAATAGTTCACCTAACAAAAGACTTCTACAGCTATGCCTGCTGGTGCATGACTGTGATCCCAGCACTTGGAAGGCTGAGGCAGGAGGATAGTTGTGAGTTCAGGGCCAGAAGCTATAGTGTGAAATACTGTCTCAAAACAACAAGGGAACTGGGGACATGGCTCAGCAGTTTAAGAGTACCTTTGCTCTTGCAGAGAACCCGGCTTCAATTTTCACAACCCACATGGAGGCTCATAATTAATTGTCTAACTCCAGTTCCATAAGATCTCTTTTCTGGCACCAGGCATGTGCATAATGCAGAGAGATAAATGCAGGCAAAACACCTGTGCTGGTTTGAATAAGAATGGCCCCGTAGGTTCTTGATTCCCAATTGGTGGAACTGTGTGGGAAGGATTACGAGGTGTGGCCTTGGAGGAGGTGTGTCTCTGGGGGTGGGCTTTAAGGTTTCAAGCCCACACCCTTCCTAGTGTGCTATCTCTGCCTCTGTACTTGTTGATAAGGAAGTTCTCAGCTACTGCTCAAGTGCCATGCCTACCTTCCTGCTGCCATGCTCCCCACCATGATGGTCATGGACTCTAACCCTTTGGAACCATGATCCCCAAATTAAATGCCTTTATAATTAGCTTTGGCCACAAAGTTTTAGCAGGGCAATAAAAAAATAACTAATACACGAGCCAGGCTGTGTTGACTCAAGCCTTTAATCCCAGCACTCGGGAGGCAGAGACAGGTGGATCTCTGTGAGTTTGACACCAGCCTGTTGTACAAAGCGAGTTCCAAGACAGCCACAGCTGTGACACGGAGAAACCCTGTCTTTGAAAAAAAAAAAATTAAAAAAAAAGCCCACAAAACAACAACAAAAAAAACTAAGACATCATCCATACACGTAAAATAGAAATAGAAATAAAACACATTTCTAAAAATAACAAAAGGCAGCTATCCAGTGTACACATCTACACATATAAAAAGTACCGAGTCAGGAGGCTCTAACCCAGTGGTTCTCAACCTTTCTAATGCTGCGACCCTTTAATACAGTTCCTCATGTTGTGGTGACCCCCAACTATAAAATTATTTTTGTTGCTACATCACAACTGTAGTTTTGCTACTGTTATGATCGTAATATAAATATCTGTTTTCCAATGGTCTTTCAGCCCCCCAAAGAGGTTGTGACCCACAGGTTGAGAACCACTGCATCAGGCATTTTCTTTTTTTCTTTCTTAAAGGCAAACTAGCAGGTGCACAGGTGTATTTCATTGGTGTCCCCAAGCAGGAACAAGTGGGAAATGAGAGGTAATTCCTTAACAGGAAATGACCTACATATGCAGTCCCAGCACCCCACAGGCTATATCATACCTGAGATCTACATCTGATGCACCCACATTCAACCACAGGGCCAGTTGTCCCATGCCAGGGTGGAGGGTCCTGGGCATGTGTCCTCCACACCAACCTCTGGATGGAGAATGGGGTTCTTGGTCTGAGTCACAACTGAGGTTCTCCAGTGCTCCTCAGACAGCACTCCTGATGGCCCACATTGGCTGTGAGCATCTAACACCCGCCTCCATCTTGTCTGTCCCAGGGCTCAGACCTAGACCCTGCAATGTCTCCTGATCTTGGGGCTGGCACCATCCCTGAAGGGCTCAGAGTCATTTGGGTGCCTGCTGGAGAACTGCTGCCCAGGGGCACTGAGCTCTGCTCAAAAGTGTCTGTTCTGCAGGCATTTTCAAAGCAACAGCCCAGGGCCCTATGCCTTGAGATGATCTGATCACCTATATCAGGAGTGTGACAGTCACAGTGTGCTGTCATGAGCTGGTACACCTGCTGATATAGGCCAACTGGGCATTTTCATGTGACCAAAGGGCCACTAGCTCAGGAAGTGGAGAAAGGGGCTGTGTACATTTTAGGGCACCTGAGGAGTGAGTGGGTAGGGGAGTTCAGAACTCAGAAGAAGTTCAGACCACTAAGAGCATCCCTGCACAGCTGGTTCCCGAGAACCTCACGCCCGGCCCCATCCCAGGAGCCCTACTGATGGCCAGAAGCCCTGCTGGTGGCTGCCTTGTCCCTGGTCCGGGTGCTCCAAGCTGGGCTCTCGGACCTCCCTTTTGTATTGTCTGATCTGGGCCACCATTCTCCATGTTTTTGTTTTCGTGATGGTGTTTGAACCCAGGGCCTTGCACATGCCAGACAAGACTCTCACTGAGCTACGTCTCCACTCCCACACTCTTTTATCACCAACCACAGCCTTCCTGGGCTCACCATCTGGGAAAACGGCACAAGGAAGGGTGAATGGGGACCCTGCTGCAGCAACACATGAAGAGCTGTATGTAGGTAGACAGGCTGGAGGTAATGATGAGGTGGTACCCTGGAGGCTCAGAGCAGAGGGAAACCCCAAAAAAGAGGAGTCTAGATGGGGTTCCCACCTGCCCACCCCAGACAGCAGGGAATGCCCACTCCTTCAGAGTTGTGAGGGGGAGAGTTGAGAGGAAGCCAGAAGCCCTTCCTGCTGTGAGCTACCACCTGTTTCCTGCTTTCCTTCCCCTGGGGCCACCATTGGAGGGTGGACAGAGCTAGTGATGAGTGGACCTGGAGCCAGCATCTCGGCCAACATGTCTCATATGAGTAATCCAGAGTGCCCAGGACACATCTAATGAGTGGTCACACAAGGAACACCTAGGAAGGGAAAGGTATTCCCAGAGAACCAAGAGAGAAGTGTCCTGATCACATCCAGATTTTCCCTATCATTGGGCCATGGACCTAGAGAAAGAACACCCTTAGGGCTAGGAACTCACCCCTCCCTCTCCTCCAGTACCTACTAAGTTTACCCACTTCCTACCCTATTCAGTATCTTCCCTAGCACCCCCAGCACCCTAATCAATGTCCTCCTCTGCATCCTCTCTAGCATCCACACACAGTATCCCTGCCCTTCCTTCCCAGCCTCCTGCTCAATCCTTGCCCAGCCTCCCTGTCCAGCATCCTGCCCAGCATCCCTGTCCAGCATTCTGTATTTATCTCTTACAAGATCCTAGAGAGGAGACTGTCCATCCAACACAAGCCTAATGCCTTGTCTCTCCTGGAAGTGATTTGGGTAGGAGAGTAAGGGTCCACTCCTGAACATGGCACTGTCTAATAGACTGTCTCTGCTGCCTCGGGGTCTGCACTGGGGCAAGACCTTACATCTCCAGACAGTTCAGCCAAGTGTGTTGCTGCCTCATGAAGGCTGAGGACTGAGCAGCCCATTTGGCTGCCATTAGCCAGTCTCTCTCACACCCCATCACCCTCTCCCAGGCAGGGAGAGACTACATTGATGGTGGTGACACACTGAGCTCACCAGCCAGAGACTTCCATCCCCACCTCCCCAGAGGACTGAGAGGAGGAACCAAGATCGAGAGGCCTTCCCCACCATCCCAGAGAGGCCACAATGCAGGAAGGTTGGACAGTCCTCGAAAGCCTAACCTGTCCCTGAGGACAGCACGTGCACACGCCCCAGTGAGGAGGGGCAGTGGAGCTAGACACTCCGAAAACGTGTGACCACAGAATTCTAAACACCAAGGCTTGTCCCAGGAGAGAAGCACCGCCATTTCTGCAGCCCATTTCTTCCAGGGGCCCCTAGCTGATGTAGCAGGGTCGGGTATTAGCTCAGTTCTTGCTCTTTTCACTTTTGACAGCTCCAGAGTTGGTTTGCCTGTTTGTTTGTTTGTTTGTTTGTTGTTTTGTGAAGCATGAATCTATTTAGTCTTAACAATAAAAACCCAGAGTCAGATATCAAGGGTGAAAGCTGAAAGATCAGAGAAGCAGAGCAGCAGCCGCCAGAGACTTCTTAACCTCTATTGAATTCTCAGACCAAATGGGGAGCATCCTGTCTCTACAAATCCTTAGACTGAATGGGGAACAAGATCCAGTCTCCATCCACCTTATATTCCTGTCTCCACCTCCCTAGTGCTAGGATCAAAGGTGTGTGCCACCACCCCCTGGCTCTGTTTCTCTGCTAGACTGATTCAATCTCGTGTAGCCCAGGGTGGCCTTGAACTCCTGATCTTCCTGCTTCCTCCTCCCAAGTTCTGGGATTAAAGGTGTGTGCCACCACTGCCTGGCCTCTTTGGTTAATGAGTGGCTAGCTCCACCACCCTCTTATTTTCAGGCAAGCTTTATTTGTCAGAACACAAACAAAATATCATACAACAGTTTTGTTTGTTTGTTTTTCCAAGGCAGAGTTTCTCTGTATATCCCTGGCTGTTCTGGAACTCGCTCTGTACACCAGGCTGGCCTTGAACTTGGAGATCTGCCTGCCTCTGCCTCCTGAGTACTGGGATTAAAAGCGTGTGCCACCACAACCCATTGTTTGCTTTTTTATAAAAAAATTTTTAAACTGAGTGTGATAGCTCCTGTCATCTCAGTCCTCAGGAAGCTGAGGCAGGAGGATTAACATGAGTTCAAGGCCAGTCTCAGCTATATAGTGAGTTCCAGGCAGCCTAGAATATAAGATGAGACTCTTGTTTCAAGAAAAAACAAAAAACAAAACAACAAAAACCAAAAAACCTAATTTTAACAAAATGATTTGGGCTGGGTGGTGGTGGCACACTCCTTTAATCCCAGCACTTGGGAGGCAAAAACAGATGGATCTCTGAGTTCGAGATCAGCCTGGTCTACAGAGCAAGTTCCAGGACACAAGGCTACACAGAGAAACCCTGTCTCAAAGGGAAATGGTGGGGGTGGAGTGGGGGAGGGAGGGGCTGGAGAGATGGCTCAGAGGTTAAGAGCACTGTCAGCTCTTCCAGAGATCCTGAGTTCAATTCCCAGCAACCACATGGTGGCTCACAGCCATCTGTAATGAGATCTGATGCCCTCTTCTGGCATATGGCAAACTTGCAGAAAGAACAATGGCTGGCTGCTCTTCCAGAGGTCCTGAGTTCAATTCCCATTCCCAACAACCTCATGGTGGCTCACAACCATCTATAATGAGATCTGGTGCCCCCTTCTGGCGTGCAGGCATACATGCAGGCAGAACACTGTATACATAATAAATAAACAAACAAACAAATATCTGGGTATGCAAAGTGTTTAGGGTGGCTGTGTCAGAAAGAGAACTAGCTTGGCTATCAATCACATCCTAGGACTGTACAATAAGATTGAGACTGGGTCTCAATCTTATGAGACCCAGAAACTTGTGCCCAGGACAAGCCATGGCCATATCTGACCTGGCCAGGATCATTGAAAGAGTGTGTGATCCCCCAGCTGAGGCTTTTTTTGGGTTGGGGGAGCAGAGTTGGGACAGAGAGGCACCTCAGTCTGACCTACAGTCTACTACAGATCCGAGGCCTTTCTAATACAGTGTAAAAGAACAGCCCAGGATACCCTGGCCCAGCTCACTCCCTCAGTCTACACGGGTCCTCATGCACCCCACATGGGCTTAGCCACTTTTGACTCCAGGCCTGCCCCTAGGAGGTAGGAGCAAAGTCTTCTAACATTCTCAAGGCCCAAGGCTCAGGTGCTTCTGGGGACAGGCCCTGCGGCTGGCTTCTCCGCTGTGCGTCCTGGTTCCAGGACCAGTGGGAGCATGGACAAGGTTCTAGCTGTGCCCTCACTGAATGTTACCTGGTCTCATTAGGGTACCTACAGCACCTGGCCTCCCTTTCCCAGGTCCTTCCTGTTGCCTCACAGCCCTTCACTGGGGCTGCCCCCCCCACCCCCATGGACACAAGCAGAGAAGGCTCTATGGCTCCCTCCCCAGTATGAGTCCTGGAACTCACCAGTCCTCTAGTCAGCCCTGTGGTTCCCAAGTGGATCGAGCATCACAGACCTCGGGGAGGGCATTCCTGGGAGGGCAGCACCATGTGGAGCCAGGATTCATTCAGAAATGGTCTGGGGTTAGGCAGCAGTGTACTAACCAACCAGCTCAGACACCGGCCAGCAGGACCGGATGGGGCTCGGGGCAGGGGCATGCTTAGCAAGGAGCTCACTCACCACTCCTGAGCAATCCGGAGTGGTGGCTCAGAGGCTCAACACCCCAAACTCAGGGGACTCACTGGGTCTGAGGCAGTTCACTCCCACTGCTGGCACGTACCCTCAGGCTGTGTATAAACGTAAAACCTCCACTCTTGTCTAGTCCCCCTCCAAGGTCATTCAAGATGCTCATGCCTGCCTTTCCTGGGACAGCCGCCCACAAATGGCTTCCCCTCTTCCATTCCTCTTCCTCCCCACTGGCCCACCCCTCTAGCTCCAAAGCCAGGGGATTAAAGCTTCAAACGCCACAGGGCACACACAAGGCCTGGGCTTAGGGATAATTTCCCTTCTCTGCAAAGGCCAGGCATTTAGTCCCCATGAGCCAGGAGGGACGGGGAGCAGCCCAGGCCCAGATGGCCACCACAGGAGAGCAAGCAACTGTCCGCAGCCTGAACGAGTTCCCTGAGTCTAAAGACTGAGCTCCTGTGCCAACAGGTAGGAGGGGCAGAAGGGAGGTGGTCCTGGAAGATGTGTGGAGGACCTGTCTTCAGCCTCCAGGGCTCTTAACTCCTCCTTGTGCCCAGCCATGTGCCATGAGCTTTGAACTTTTTCCCGGTGAAGGCTAAGAAGTGTCATCTTTATTTTGTTAAAGGGGCCACTATGTAAGTTGTTGTTGGGTTATTTTATTTTTTAAAAAAAAGAGCTTACATCTATTTATTTATTGTGTGTGTGGGGTGCCATGATGCACATGTGGAGAGATCAGAGAGCGACTTGCAGGAGTCGGTTCTCTCCTTCCATCATGGGGGTCCAGGGATCAAACTCAGGTCATCAGGCTTGATGGCGAGCACCTTTGTCTGCTAAGTCCTCTCTACCGTCCCATGTCGGATTATTTTAAGGTAAAGACTACAGATGTCGGTCCACACCAGTGAACAAGGGGCCTGCCATGCTGCGGTCCCCACTTGCCTGCTGTGATCTCTGCCGGCTCCCCTCCTGGCTGAAGTTAGTGAGGAAAGAACTCATTTCTTCTCACTGCTGGCTGCCAGTGCCCTGTGTGGAAGGGACTGGCCATTTATCACACAGTCCGTTTGCTCCTGGAGATGAACCCTTGCCTTAGAGGTTTTCTGAGTTCCTCCCCAGCAGAGGCAGCCAGCAGTCTTCTTGCGCGGAGCTCACTCTTTCCAGGACCGCCTGTGCAGGTGGCCTCACTGAAGGTCTTTCTAGCTGGAGGACAGGAGGAAGGGGCTACTTAGTGAGCAATGTCGGCATCCTTCAATGAGCTGGCAGTCCTTCGATCTGGGGCCTCCATGAGTCAGAGTGGCTTTCTGGGCTTCCAATAGGCTTGTCCATATGGGGGACAGGTCTAGCAGGACCTGTCAGCAGCCAGAGCAGCCACCTCTGACTCCCAAGGGCTCCCCGTTCCAGGGGCGGAGAGGTGATTCAGCACCTATAGACTAAAATAATTCTCCAGCTGGGCATGGTGGCTTACACTTGCCATCTCAGCATTCAGGAGGCTGAAGCAGGAGGGTTGCCACCAGCCTGGGCTGTGTGGCAAGTTCCAGGCCAATCTGGTCTGCAAAGAGTGAGACTCTTTCAAAAACAAAACAAAACAAAAAGAAGGGTAGGGATGGCTCTCACTCGGTAGAGTGTTCTTGAAACGTTCATGAAGCCCTGGGTTTGATCTCCAGCACCACATAAACCAAGCGTGGTGGGACACACCTCTCGTCCTGGCACTTAGGAGGAGGATAGCCTCAAATACAAGGCCAGCCAGGGCTACACAGGACCAGGCGAGCCTGGACTTACAGGACCAGGCCAAGAACAAGGGTTTTTGTTATGTCTCAAAAACAAACAAACAAATATCTTCCAAGCACAAGAAATCGCAGAAGACCTAGTACTCCCCAGATTTTGGTCTTCTGACATGATTGATTGGTTGATTGATTGTGATTGATTGAGTGTGTGTGTGTGTGTGTGTGTGTGTGTGTGTATGTACATGTGTACACAAAGCCACTGCATCCCCAGGGAAGCGCTTCCTAGATACTGGCAAACAACAGAGAGCTGCCCTGTCCACAGCTACAGCTGTGAGGTCTCTGCCCATTGCCCAGGCCGAGCTCTGTCGGTTTTGGGAGTTGCTAGGTAGAGGGTGAAAATACCTCAGGATTAGCCCACCAAAGCATTGCATGGCCGAGAGCTGTGCCCAGTCACCAGGTGGCAAGGCAGCCCTGTTTTACGTGGCCGGCTGCAAGCAGTGACTGGCTCTAGGCCTGGATCTGTAACTGACTGCTGCAGATACCAGCTTGGAGACTGAGGAAAGACCAGTCTTGGAATAATGTTTATAGTAATCATGTACTCCGTGAGGATGTGTTAGGCAGAGGTCTTTAGACAGACCCTGCTAAAGAAAGATGGTAGTCCAATGAATGTCACAGGCTTCTTAGTTTTGTTTTGTTTGGATTTAATTTTTTGGGTTTTTGTTTTTTTTTTTTTGAGACAAGGTCTCATGTGACCCAGGTTGGCCTTGAACTCCTGGTCCTCCTGCCTCTACTTCTCGGATACTAAAATTACAGGCATGTACCACCATACCATTTCTTTTTACTTGTACTTTTGTTTGGTTGTTTTTTGAGGCAGGGTTTCTCTGTGCAGCCCTGGCTGTCCTGGAACTCACTCTGTAGTTCAGGCTGGCCTTGAACTCAGAGAACCGCCTGCCTCCTGAGTGCTGGGATTAAAGGCGTGCACCACCACCGCCCGGCTCTTTTTCCTTTTTTAAAGTGGCTTCTAGTACATCTTAAATGGTGCCTGGCACCGTTTAATCCTTTGCCCAACCAGTCTGATGTTGCTCCCAGTCACAGCAGGGACTCAAGGGAAGTATCACAGACAATGGAATGGTGGACAGGTGGACAGGTGGATGAGCAAGTGCCAGACATCTGAACTGAAGAGCAGCTTCATCTTTGTTCTCAGACTTCTAGGCTAGTGTTGTAATGAGGAGCCTCTTCTCTCCTGCTCCTCATACCCCAGGAAGCCTCAAGCACAGTAACCCTGTGGGGGGTGAAGTGGGGGGGGGCGGTGATTGCCGGGGAGGCAGGCTGAGCCTCTGCTCTGCAGCCTTGGCCACCAGAGCCTCCTGTCCTGGGAAGAGCTCCGTGCCCCCCACCCCGCCCCCGCCCCTTCCTGGCACCATTCCCAGTGCACTGGCCCAGAGCCTGCAGGGCAGAGCTGCCCTGTGGAAGGGTGCAGCCATCAGCCTGAGTTCTCAGGGAGGAAAACGCCAGCATGTGGTTGTCCCTGGGCACAGTTCCCAGGCCAGAGCCGGCAGTGTCTGTACACCATGGTGTCTGCTGCTTTGAAGCTGCCGGGCCAGCACTTCACAAAGGTCTGGGCTGGCACCCGGTTAGCCTGGGAATGGATGCCCCCGCCACACAAACACTGAGCTGGGGACACATGAAGTTGCCCAAGCTCCTGACCAGAGTCTGGAACAATGTACTTTGTGCAGCTTGGGTCTGGGAGCAGCAGATCCCTCCCCTTCCCTCCCCCCTCCCCGACCCCCCATCGTGCCTGACTTAAGGTGGGAAAGATTTCATGGAGGAATCTGTCCTGTTTGCTTTTTTTTTTTTTTTTTTTTTTGTGGAACTGAGGGCCTCGAGGCAGGTGCTCTCTACCACTGAACTGCATCCCCTCCCCTCTTTCCATTTTCTATTTTGAGATAACATCTGGTTAAGCTGAACTCACTCGGGCCTTGAACTCACCCTTTAGCCTAGATAGGCTTTGAACTTGCCATCCTCCTGCCTCATATTCCTGAGTAGCTGGGATGAGAGGCCTGGCCATGTGAGCTGGCAGCATTTGTAGCCTTGTGCCCTGAGCTCACTGGTCCACAGCCCACCCACCCCCTCCCCCACTCCGAGATCTCCCTAGATGTGCAGGGCTGGACGGAGCTCTGGCCTGGGCTTGGAACCTTCAAGGCCGTCTGCCACCTGGTTCTCTGTGGAGGTGTGGACAGGTGGAGGATGCCATTGCTGTCCTCCAAGGACACCTTGGCACATGAGCAGAAAGACAATTCTGCAAAAAGCCACCGCCTCTCAGGTGGCGGAGCTCCAATCTTTGTCACAATAGCTCAAGATTTCCCAAATTCTGACTTGGGCAATGTGAGTTCATTAACTCACAAAGGATTCCGTGGGCTGCAGGAGGCACAGGAACGAAGTCAGGTCCAGATCCCACCACACCCAGCAGGCAGGTCCTGTCACCACTCAAACCTACACGTGAGCTTCTCAGAGAGTCACTCCCTTCTGCAGTCCTCACCCTAGCCTCATCCCACCCATCTGGGACCCCTACATTCCTGGCTTTGGGAAGTCCTTCCACAGAGCCGACCCACAACCCACATTCAATACCATTTACTATGGAACACCCTTTAGTGCTGATTTGAAGTTAATGGTGAAAGCGGTGTTTGGACTTCCGTGTGGTCATGTGTGACATTGCATCCATCTACTTTTGAATGTCTGATGTCTGGGAGACTGGAAGATGACAGGAACACTGTGTCCTGGACAAACTTCGGTCACTTGTATTTGACACTTTTCTCAATATTTTAAAGCTGTAGTTTCTCATGCTTCCAGCCAGTCTTGGGGCCGAATAGCACCCCCACCCCCACTCTTCAGCCACAGAGGGAGGCGCAGGTAAAGCCAGCAAGCACTGTACCTGTGAGAAGCTTCCAGATCAGCTTCACACCCACACAGAGATGGAGCAGACCCACATCCCCTCCCTGTGGTGACTGAGGGACAGTCGCACTTTATTCTGACCTGAGGCGCTTTACCTGGGACCTTCCACACCAGGACAGGGAGAACATCGACACTTTCTTGTAGCCATAGGGCGGGCACTGGTTTGTCCCTTCAACTCTGGGACTTATTTCCCCTTCAAATTGTTGATTTAACTTTACATTTATTTATTGTGTACCTGCGTGTGTACCTATATGGGTGTGGGCCACAGTATGCGTGTGGAGGTCAGAAGATGTGTGGAACTCAGTTTCCTCCTTCTGTGTGTAGGTGCCAGGGATCAAACTCATGTTGTCTGGGCGGGTGGCAGACACCCTTACCTGCAGAGCCAACTCAATGGCCCCTTGATTTTATTGGATATGAATTTCACTTCAATACAAAGAACTAAATTACAAAGAAAAATACAGAAAGAGACACGTGTGCTCCAAACAAACCAAAAACGAAATGAGAGACGGGCATGTAGCCGAGTGCAGAGCCTTTGCCTGGTGTGTGCGGAAGTCGGGACTCGGGGCCCATGGGAACTTTTTTCTAGACAGAATCTCATGTAGCCCAGGATGACCTCAAATTCACTATGTAGCTGAGGATGACCTTGAACTCCTAGACCTCCTGCAACCCCCCCCCAACCCAGGTGCTGGGAATGCAGATGTATGTGGCTGGTTCCCACTGGGACATCTTATAGGTCCTAAGAGCTCACCTCTAAGTCAGCACACACACACACACACACACACACACACACACACACACACACGCACGCACGCACGCACGCACGCACGCACGCACGCACGCACGCACGCAC
>CABHPH010137777.1:0-43894 GCA_902168325.1 Peromyscus nudipes | reverse complement strand
ATCCTTGTTCCACAACTAGTATTCTCCTATGAGTGGGTACATACCATGTTTGTCTTTCTGAGTCTGGGTTACCTCACTCAGGAGGATTTTTTCTAGATTCCTCCATTTGCCTGCAAACCTCATGATGTCGTTGTTTTTCTCTGCTGAGTAGTATTCCATTGTATATATGTACCACAGTTTATTTATCCATTCTTCGGTTGAAGGGCATCTAGGTTGTTTCCAGGTTCTGGCTATTACAGATAATGCTGATATGAACATAGCTGAGCAAGTGCCCTTGTGGTATGATTGAGCATGGAATGCTTAGAATTCTACTGAACACTTTGGACACAATTTATTCCGTGACTCATCTGTTAACTATGAGGTCTCATAATATGAGGTCTCAGCACTTTTCAGTGTCAATTACATTGTTTGTGTCTCTTTTATGTGATTGATGTGTGTCATTGATACTATCAGTAATACTTTTCATTCATACATGTTTTATTAATGGTGATTCTTTTAGCTTTTGATTTTTGTATGGGAGACCAGCTTCCACATTTATTTACCCCAGGGACTCTTGAGGAGAGAGGAATAAGAGATTTAGATAGAAAGATAGAGGGAGAGAGAAACAAACACAGGATAGCCTCGGGTGGGCTGATATCCAGCGGCCTCTTCTGTCTCTTCTAAAGGGCTATTTATAGGAATGCAAGGGGTGGAGCAAGGACCTCCCCCTAGCTCAGCCAAGTGTAGACCCTTCCAATCACCTAGAAACCATACACATGGTCAAGCAATCCTCTAATGCAGCTCTGCTGGGTAAAGCAAGCTCAGATCTCACTAGGAACCTTTGTGGGCCTCCACATTTTTGTTCAATGTTTTAATTAGAATTGTAGTTGAGTTATAATTTAATTTACTTTGAGGCATCTAATAATGAATTCTTTTTTACTTTTAGATTCTCTTTGTGGCCAGATGGGTTTGTATGGACAAGCTTGTCCATCTGTAACTTCATTAAGGTGAGTACTTTCTTTTTTTCTTTATTGGAACATCTCACATTTGGAAAGTTGGTCATGTCATATTGTAGTGAAATTCAAGGTGAAGGTTCATAAAAGTGGTTTTTTTTTTTTAATAGAATAGCATCACTCTACATCTCTCCAGTGAAGTACAATAAATCACCTTTGCTGTAGAAAAAAATACTGCTATTTTGTGACGTAGTGCATTTTGGAGTGGGAGATATTTATGCTTATAGAGATTTTTGAGAAAATGGGATTTAGCTCTGTTAATCTCCAGGGATAATCTTGACCATGAAACAGCATAACTATACTTTTGTTGTTTCTTAAAAATTTAATCTGCTTTCTACTTGCTTTAATTAAAAAATACATTTCTGTTGCTTTGTAGCAGATTATTAAGAAAGACTAAATTACTGATTTTAACTTATTTCTGAAGAGTGGTATAAAAACATGTAATTTAGATTATCCTCTTCTACATTAAATTAAGCAAATGAAATGAAAAAGTAGGAATTAAGTTGTTTTATACAAGCTAGTGGTTTCAGTTTTTTTAAAGTTACCAAATTCTTTGAATCCAGTTTCATGTTAGATCCAGTGGGTAAAGCAGACAAGTGTGAAGCTTTCCTAGGCTGCCATGTTCTATTATTTTGGTGGCCTCTGAGAGGTTGTTGTTGGTCCAGGAACAGGTTTGAAAAGTAAGCTTGCTGGGTGTGCTGGCTTATGCCTTTAAACCCAGCACTCGTGAGTTTGAGGCCAGTGTGGTCTCTAGAGCTAGTTCCACTGTGTTATTTTGAACCGGGTTAAAATAACCCAGGGAAAGCTTCATTGAAAAGGAGACATTTGAGTGAAGAGCTGGAAGAGTGATGGAATGAGCCAGATATATATTTGGTATGCAGAGAATGAGCATTCTAAGTAGAGGGAACCTAGAAATTGCCACAGTAGGAGGCTGTTCTATGTTGGAGGAACATTATGCCGGTCAGAGTAAATGATGACTCGAGTGCTGGAGCAGAGTAAATGATGACTCGAGGGCACGAGGAGAGAGAGAATACATTGCTAGAGTCATGAAAGTTAAGGAGTGTGTAGGTTTGGGACAGATTCTCATTTTCTATAGTGACACGGAAGGAAGATGAACAGTGAGTTTGCCCTTCGGTGTTTACAGTGCTAGCTTCCATCAGAGCAAAGCTCCTTGCTATTCTGTGGAGAACTTCATGCCATTTAACATGAGAACACATTTTCCACCTACGTAGTTTGAGTGTTTTTCCTTCTTTTGAAGGTAAGGGATACCTATATTGTTTTAGAAGTCATTTTGGGGGAAAAAAAAAAAACCTGCCAATTTCTTATATCTCAGAACTGCTCTAGAACTAATTTGACTTAATGGTGATTTCTTTTCATGTCATGGGAGGAATCATTTTTTAAAATATATTTAAAATTTTGGGAATGGTTATATCAAGCTGTTTTGTAGACTTTGCTCTTCCACTGAATAGATTTCATTAAAAATAACTTATAATGATATACTGGAACAATCATGTATAAAAGCTATTGACTGATACTTTAAAGTTGTTTTAAGTATTTATGTTTAAGTTAAGGCCTTATATAACAATCGGTTAAGTTGTATGCTTGCCTAAATTTTGCTTGATAAGGTTACAGAACTGGGATAAATAAAATTTACACACAGTGTGCTGTAATTTTTGTATATAATATTCTAGAATCAGAATCTTTTACATACGGTTATAACTCTGTCAACTCGGACATTGAAGCCCAATAGCATCAGAGTTACAGTAGAGACTTTGATTTCTGCAATGTTCTGTGTGGGTCCTCTTAAGAAAACAGGCGTTCCCATTCTCAGAGAGATGTGTGGGAAGAAGACTGTTGTCTGTCATTAGTTTTTGTAAGTGGAAGCTGTTTTCAGATAAGAAAGGAAAGATATATCCTCCTTTTCTCAGGAGGATGTTAAAAACTTGATTACTTACAACAGCTATCTATGCCCTTCTCCAAACCAGAAATACTTGTCTTGCTGTTGTGACAGAGTATTGGATCAAAA
Organism: Peromyscus nudipes; assembly: GCA_902168325.1. Taxonomy (NCBI): domain Eukaryota; kingdom Metazoa; phylum Chordata; class Mammalia; order Rodentia; family Cricetidae; genus Peromyscus; species Peromyscus nudipes. The sequence continues at coordinate 40,876 of CABHPH010137777.1, read as the reverse complement.
CAAAAACAAAAACAAAAAACCACGCACACAGAAACCAAACAAAACCGAAAAATACTTAAAGAAGAAAGGGTATTTTTGGCTTTAAGCTGCTGGTCACATTGAGTCTGCAGCCAGGAAGCAGAGAGTGAAGAAAGCTGTTGTCTTTCTCCTTTTTATTCAGTCCAGGATTCCAGCCCATTAAATGGTGCCTCCCACACTTAGGTGTGCCCTTCTACCCCAACCTAATCTAGAAAGTTCCCTAAGAAGTGGGCAGAGGGGGCTGGAGAGATGGCTCAGCGATTAAGAGCACTGGCTGCTCTTCCAGAGGACCCGGGTTCAATTCCCAGCACCCACATGGCAGCTCACAACTGTCTATAATTGCAGTTCCAGGGGATCCAACACCCTTACACAGATGCATCAATGCAAATAAATAACTCATTAAAAGGAAAAAAAAAAAAAGAAGTGGGCAGAGGCTTGTTTCCATAGTGATTTTAAGTCTCATTAAATTGGTAATCATTGACCATCACCTCTCAGATAGGAGCCAGAGTTCTTGGAGTAGCTTGGACCCACAGAGACAACTGCTTGTTTTCCTTTCCTCCCTTTATATGTATCTCCATGTGCTTATATGCTGTCTATGTCTAAAGTGGCTAGCCTAAAGTTAGGAAGTACATGAGCTGGTGGAGAAGAGCCATATCCTATGTATGGCCGGTGGAGGTTTGTAATTGTAGTTATGAGTGGAAATGGACAATATATGTGTAAGTTAAGTCAGAGAGTGGAATGAAAGTGTATGAACTTTTAAAATTCTTTGAGTGAAGCAGGATTGTTGGCACATATGTGTGATTCCAGCACCTAGAAGGCAGAAGCTGGAAGATTGAGAGTTCAAGGCCAACATGGGATGTATGGGAAGACTCTGTCTCTAAAATAAAACTTTCTAGGTTTTAGTTGGGGAAGATAAGGTAAATGGGTTAAAACTGCACCCGGCTTCCTTAAATATTTACAATTTTATTTGGGAGGCCCATACCAGATATTGGACAGAAGATATCTTAGTAGAAATTATCTAACTAGGTATAAAGTTGCTATAACTAGGTATAACTAGGCAACAGAATGATGAAAGTAAAACTCTTAAGGTATTGTGAAGAGAGACATAAGGAGACAACAGCTACTCATAGGACTCAGGGGCTAGAGAAACAATCAGTAACATAGAAGATGAGCCTTTAAAATGGCAGTGCTGGAGGGGAGTTGCTCCGTGAGTGCTTTTGGTGTCTTAGCTTGCAAGAGAGAGTGTGTGAGACTGAGACGAGACTTCTGAGGAAGACGCTGGTGTTTCTGAATTGGGTGTGACAACACTAAATCTCAAGTGCTAGAAACACTGAGAACTGGATTTACTTGGTCCTGTGGGAAGGTGCTGGGGGGAGTGTGTGCATGTGTGCATGCCTGCCTGTCTGCCTGCTTTGTTTGTTATTGTATTTCTACAGGGTTTAACTATGTAGCCCTGGCTGACCAGGAATCTATTGGTAGACCAGGCTGGTCTGGAACTCACACAGATCTGTCTGCCTCTGCCTCCTTAAATACTGGGATTAAAGGTATGTGCCAGTCCAGCTATGAGAATGCTTTCTTGAATCCCAAAGACTAGACCGGAAGCTATAATTCACTTCTTCCTTTTCTAGCCTTGCAGTCTGTTGTTTTGGTTATTTTCTTGGTAGAACTTTTAAAAAAGCCAGCTGGCAAAGCAGAAGTGTGGTTTGCAGAGAATTCTAGCTTCAGTTTGGCAAAGCAGAATGTAGTGGGGTAGTGTTGAAGTTTGCAGCTGAGAGTCAGTGACTTAATAACTGTCATGCTTGTTCCAGAAGACTGCTCAGAAATGTGGCATAAAAAGATGTTTTCTAAGATCTGTTTTAGCCCATCTTAATGTGATTTTAGTAGAATGCCTGCACGTTGCTGAAAAAACTTTAGTAGGTCTTGTAAATCATGTAAAAACGTTAAAAAGAAAACCCCTCAAGATTAACAACTACTCCTGTAGTCTGAATCTGTTGCATTTATCTGAATGTGAGAGTCTGAATAGTGAGGGATACCAGGTCATCAGCATCCATTCAGTTGCTGAGTTTGACATGGCAATGGTGGAGTTCAGATCCTGGTGGACAGTTTCTGTCGGAGTTGATTCTTAAAAATTTTCAGATTCTGTTTGGTTCTTGAGTTTGGATAAGATGGATTTGAATTTTGTGATGTACATAAATTTTTATGTCTGAGTACAGATTCGTCAAGAGTGAAAACCTCGAAACAAAGCAGGTTTTCCTTGAGCATTTACTCTATAGACAAATGTGCATATATAACATGACTTCTTTCCCTAATATAGCAATACACTTGGAATTTGGTTTCCTCAAAGCAAAAATAGAGGAATTCTTTTATTCAGCATAATTTTGAGGTTATATCTATGTTGCTGGGTATATCAGGAGTTACTCAGTTTTGGATATGTATACTCACAACAATTTATTTATCCATCTACCCATTGATGAGTGTTTGGGCTGTTTCTAGTTTTATCTATTATAAATAAAGATGCTGTGAAAATCTGTGTGCACATATATGTCTAAATATATGGTTTATTTTTGGGTAAATACATAAAAGTGAAATAATTGAATCATGTGATGGATTTGTGCTTAACTTTTTAAGAAACAGCCGAATGTTTCTAAAGCAGTTGCACCGTTTTACATTCCTACCAGCAACACTTAATTTTAGCTATTCCAGTAGGTGAGTAGATATCTCATTGTAGTTTTTGCATGTTCTCAGTATCTGATGTGCCTGAGCATCTTTTTAGGTAGTTACTTGACATTGTGCATCTTCTTAGTTCAAGCATCTGTCCAAATATTTTGTCATAAAAAATTGGTTTGTTTTCCTACTGATATGTGAGAGTTCTTTATATTTCTAGATACAAGTGCTTTTAAAGATGTTTGTTTTTACAGATACCCTCTGTCCCCTTGTCTTAGGGTTTCTATTGCTGTGACGAAACACCATGACCATAAAGCAAGTTGGGGAGGATAGAGTTTATTCAGCTTACACTTCCAGTTACTGTTCACCACTGAAGGAATCAGGACAGGAACTCAGGGCAGGATCCTGTCGGCAGGACCTGATGCAGAAGCCATGGAAGGGAGCTGCTTATTGGCTTGCTCCATGTGGCTTACTCAGCCTGCTTTCTTAGAGAACCCAGGACCACCAGCCCAGGGATGGCACCACCCACCATGGGCTGGGTTCTCCTCCATTGATTACTAATTGAGAAGATGCCTTGCAGCTGGATCTCGTGGAGGCATTTCCTCAACTGAGGCTCCTTCCTCTCTGATGACTCTAGCTTGTGTCAAGTTGACACAGAAAATTAGTCAGTATACCTGTCCATGTTGTGTTTTCATTCTTTTGAAGAACAGAAAATTTCAAATTTGATAAAATTTATCAGTTTCATATTATGAACTTGGTGTGTGTGTGTGTGTGTATGTATGTATGTGTGTTTACAATTTCTTCTATTACTTTTAGATTTTACATTTAGGTCTATCTCCCTCCCTGTGGGGGGCCCCCCATTTTTGTAAGAGATGTGATGTCAGACCATCCCCCATACAGATATGAACCTGTTGTTTGAATATCATTTTATTTATTTATTTATTTATTTATTTATTTATTTATTTATTCATTCATTCATTCATTTATTTATTTATTTATTTTTAGGTTTTTCGAGACAGAGTTCCTCTGTGTAGCTTTGCGCCTTTCCTGAATTTCACTCTGTAGACCAGGCTGGCCTCGAACTCAAAAAATCCGCCTGCCTCTGCCTCCCAAGTGCTGGGATTAAAGGCGTGCACCACCACCGCCCGGCTGAATATCATTTTTTAAACTCAGAATTTTTTTTTAATTCAGTGATTTATTTGGGAACTTTTATTGAAAGGCAACTGAAATTATACATTTGAATGTGTTTTGGGCTATATTCTGTTGAGGTAGCTGTATTATTGTAGTTTTAGAGTAAGTTTTAAAAACTGCTAGTCATACTTTTTAAATTGGGGAGAAGGACCTAATATAGCTTACATCTGTTAAGTGATAACTTGAAAATTAGATAATAACTGTAGTGTCCTTGAGCAGATGAAGATAAGTTTCAGCAAGAGTTTTAGCTAGGCCTGGTGACTTATGCCTATAACCTCAGCACTAAGAGACTGAGACAAGAGAATTGTTTGAGTTTGAACCAGTCTGGGCTACATATTGGGGTCCGGAAGGTTTTTTATGGGTGCTAAGGGTAGGCTGGTCAGTGGATAGGATGTTGCCATGAGATAGAAATGTGTTGTAGTGTGGTACCATGCTGCATGGTTATGGTAAGCACTTGGAATTGGATATTTCAAGGGGGCCAAAGGGTAACAGACTGGGGAAGTGGAAAGTCTTGAGGGTTCCCACTACAAAGAAATAAGTTAACCATGATGGGTATGCTAATGCCCTGATTTGATCATTGTATGTACCATAAATATGCATGCTCTAGCTGACTTGGAATAAAAGGCAAATTTAAAAACCTACTCAGAAAATTTAAGAGAAACTTCATTGTATTTTATTTACCGTTTTGTAGCCCCAACATTTAAATACAATTTTTTCTTTTTTTTTTAAGATTTATTTATCTATTATATATACAATGTTCTGCCTGTATGTACACCTGCAGGCCAGAAGAGGGCATCAGATCTCATTATTGATGGTGGTGAGCCACCATGTGGTTGCTGGGAATTGAACTCAGGACCTCAGTAAGAATAGCCAGTGCTCTTAACCTCTGAGCCATTTCTCCAGCCCATAAATATGATTTAAAAGCTATCCATTGTACAGTTTTCTTACAGCGATGTTAATATATCATAACATTTTCACTACTTGGTAACATTATTAAATAATATTTCCTTAGGCTTCATTCCTTTTTGCCATCTTTCAACTGGTTTGTGTGTGTGTGTGTGTGTGTGTGTGTGTGTGTGTGCACTCTAGTGAACATGTTTTCTTTTATTGGGATGGCAGTGGGTTTGAGACATTATCATTATGTAATTTTAGCTAGCAAGAAACTCACTATGTAGACCAGGCTGGCCTCTATCTCACAGAGATCTGCTCACACAGAAAACATAAAGTCAGTCAGAAAACACAAGGATAAAGTCAGAATGGCAAAGCCGAGAAGCCCTCAAATGGTGTCAAGAACAAACAGCAGAGTCTTGAAAAGCTATGTCTCCAGGCAGAGACTCAGGGTCAAAGACGTTTTAGCAATAGCATCTCTATCCATGATTTGTTGGTAGCCATTTCACCTCAGATAGCTCTGGAATTCCCTTCCATACCTTTTCACTCAAAATAATTATAATGGTAATGAGTTGGTGTTTTATGTAAATTGGTAACTACTGATATGCTCTTAAAGCAAAAGGTCTATTTATTTAGTTTTTAGATTAATGATTACATTTACAAAATTTAAAACTCATTAGTTAAATTATAGCCTTTTAGGAGTCCAGATCAACTCATTCTATTTTTAAGTCAGAGTGATTGAACTCAAAGTCTTGCCTATGCTGTGAAAACACTCTACCATTGACTTACATCCTCAGCTCTTGAGGTTTGAAAATGTCTTCCTGTGTAGTCAAAGCTGGACTGGAACTGGAGACTTGCCTCAGCCTCCTGAGTGCTAGGGTTCTCTGTAGTGTGCCTTTGTGCCTGGCTCTATTTTCCATTTTATCTAATATCATGGTTTCTTCCTTAAACATCACAGTCTTGAAGGAACTACTCATCTCTGTCTTCAAGGAAGCTATAGTCAACATTTTCTAAAATTCTCTACATTGATTCTTCCCTCTCTCTACCCCTTTTAATATTTTTGGTCCATGTCTTGTAAAAAATTAGAGTGATTGTATGTAGTAGACTACATTTTATCTTATCTTTCTTTTAAACCAGACTTGAAATTGTAACAAGGAACCTAAAAGTAGATACTATATAGTGCATTTATAATCCTCTGGGAATACCTTTTTAAGTAAACACAGATATTTATCATGACTGTTCTATGCATTGATACTATAATATAAATGATAGTTAATAATTAAAGCTCTTTATTGTCACACTCTGGTGTGTCATATTGCTGATTTAAGACTTTCTGGTAAATTGTAGATTAAAAAACAACCTTCCAGGTTTTATGTAGTGTATGAAAAGTGCCATTGTAATGACCTCTTGCGGCTAGGAAGACTTTCATGATAGATAGCAAGGGTTATTTTGCCTTGGTTTTAAAATCCATAGTGTAGCATTGAATCCATTTAGATGTGCTAGAGTCTGTACATTGAGAACAATGAGCAAGCATATTCTAATCAGTATCCAGCTTATCAATAATAATGGCTGACATGAATGAATGCCTGCTAATGTGCTCATATTCACTGTGTACTGTGTGTTCCAACATATTTTGTGATGATCATAATGAAAATGACAGTACTAGCTTCTGAGCTAGTTCTGACCATTTACACCATTGTGAGAGGCTCTCTGGACTGTGGTGATATTTTGTTTGTGCTCTAACAAATAAAGCTAGCCTGGAGATCAGAGAGCAGAGCTAGCCATTAGTTAACTATAGTGGCCAGGCAGTGGTGGCACAAACCTTTAATCCCAGCACTGGGGAGGAGGAAACAGGAAGTGATATGGCTGGGCGGAGAGAGGAAGTGATAAGGCAGGGGAGAGACAGGAACTTGGCACCTTTTCAGGCTGAGGAGTTGGCGAGGAAAGAGGTGGCTGGCTTTTCCTTTACTTCTCTGATCTTTCAGCATTTATCTCGATATCTGGCTCCGGGTTTTTATTATTAAGACCAATTAGAATTTGAGCAACATCAGACTATATTCCGAGAACTGCTAAACTAGGGAAATTACAAGCAGCAGTATAACCTGTTTCTTTACCATTGTCAGTGCTCACCCCCATTGCTAGCATTGGTGCTACCTCACTGGTATAATGTCATAGAGGCAGAATATCTAAGAGATACTGGATGATGAGCAGAGACAAGAGTGGTTTCAAACACAGGCAAGGATAAAATTTAATGGAACAAAATGACTGTGTGGGCAAAAAACCTAGCATAAGAAGTGTTAGTAGCAGATTCTGTTTTGGTTTTTAAATATCAGCTGCAGGGATGGTTTGGATGATATGTGGAAAGGGATTGATGGTCATTAGCCTATTATCTACTCGTATAATTTCATAGGTAGAGTTTTGAATGTAGTGTATTGCATTCATGATAGATTAGTTTATGTCCCTAAAGTTATTTTTCCTCTTTATAAAGTAAAATAGTTTTTGTTTTTGTTTTTGGCAGGGTGTTGCTTTGTATCCCAGATCCCCTGCCTCTGTCTGGAATTAAAGGCATGTACTACACCCTGCCTAAAGTAAAATAGTTTTAAGACAAGAATTTCATATAGAGTAAAGATTACTTTTGGGCTGGGGAGATCACTCAGTGGATAAAGTATTTTTTGCACAAGGATGTGAGGTTAGATTTTCAGTACCCACTTAAAAAGCTGGTAAGGCTGGAGAGGTTGGCTCAGCAGTTCAGAGCACCAGCTGCTCTTGGAGGGCCTTGGTTTGGTTCCAACACCCACATGGTGGCTCACAACTGTAATTGGAGTTCCAGGGGATACAGCACCCTCCTCTGGCATCCTTGGACTCCTGCATACATGTGGTGCACATATCCTCACACAGCGCCGGCGCCCCCCCCCCCCCATAAGTAAAAGCTGGTGGGTGCAGTGGCAAGTGCCTATGTAATCTTGGTACTGGTGAGTCAGAGATAGGTCCCTGAGCTTTCTTACAAGTCGGTCTATCTGAATTAATGAGCTCCAGGTTCATGAGAGACCTTGTCTTAGTGGGGAAATGTTAGAGGTCAGTGGAGGAAGAAGGCACCTGACATCTGGCCTCCACATATAAATATACTCAGGTGTTTACTTACCTGTGCACACACCAGCCAATACACTTACTACATACATAACGAATTAAAACATTTTGGCTCTATGACCTGTAGCTTTGTACTCTAAACAGGGTTCTAAATTGAGAGTATGGTTTGCGTGACTTAAGAATTTTATGAATTAATATAAAAGAGTTGAAGGGTAATTTGGAGAGCATCTAGAGAAGAGCAATGAATGTGTTGTGCTCATTAAATTGTGTAGAAAGAGTTGGAGTAGTTACAGACTTTTAACTTAGAGAAGAAGGAACCTAAATGACATTAACTTGTAAAATGTGGCATCATTATGAAGAGAACTCTAGCAAAAGACATTTTTCTTTGTATTCTCCATGGTAGCAGAGATTTAGATTATTCTGAAAAGTATTTTAAAAAGCACAGTGGATTGCCTAATGCAGGAAAGATTGATTGTGCTATAATTTACTACTTTTGGAAATACTTAATGAGTGGGGTTGGGCTGGGGGCAGGGTCTCATGAACTGCTGTGGAGTAGAGGCTGGCGCTGAACTGCCACACCTGCTCCTACCTCCCGTGCTGACATGACAGATGTGTACTGCCATGCCTGTCTTCCTGTGGTGAGCTTAAGGAATATTGTTTTCTTTTTTTGTTGATGTTATTTTTTGAGACTGGGTTTCTCTGTGTAGCCCTGGCTGTCCTGGAACTTGGTCTGTATACCAGGCTGGCCCCAAACTCAGAGATCCATCTGCCCCTGCTTTCTGAGTGCTAGAATTAAAGGCGTGTGCCTTCACCACCCAGCGGAATATTGTTTTCTAAAGCAATTAATAGGACTTTACAGAATAACCTCATGGGATTCTTTTCCATCTGTTTTTGTATAGGTGCCTTTGCAGACACATTTTTTTTTTCCTGTTTTTGCTTTTCTGATGGCGGTTCTCACCAAATCTCACTAAAAAAGTTTTAATATGCTTTGTATTGTAAAAATTCTTAGAACTTCAGAGGTGAAAGAAAAGTTATGAAAGTTCAGTTTTAGTACGTGACCTTTTGTTATTTATTTGAATTCTCTATCTTTAAATATAATTCTTGTTTTTATTTTCACTTCAGACCAAAAAGGATTTTCTCTCTTTTGGTTTGTCTTTTGAAAAGGTTGTTTCTTAAAGGAAAGTTTTTTTGTTTGTTCATTTGTTTTGTTTTGATTGTTTGTTTGTTTTTCCAAAGACAGGGTTTCTCTGTGTAGCCCTAACTGTCTTGGAACTCACTTTGTAGACCAGACTGGCCTAGAATGCATAGAGATCCACTTGCCTCTGCCTCTGAGTGCTGGGATTAAAAGTGTGCACCACCACCCTGCTCTTAAAGAAAGTTTTAACAGATCAGTTATTCATGCCTTAGTGCAAAGTAGTTTAGTGCTGTTCCTTCTCCTCAATGGAACAGGGAACAACTCCTTTGAAAAAGTGTTGAAGAAAGAACAGTGTACAAGGCAGTTAGAAACAAACTATATTGTCAGGATTAAGTAGGTTCTGCACCAAGCAAATAACATTTTCTTGGTTACACCTTTGTCTCTTTGCTGAAGATAACCAGCTATGGCTTTTATATATCCCGAGAACTATGGATTCAGAATTCCTTTGTGGAGGAAGGAAGTCTTGTGGACTGTTTCAGGAATCATTATTGTAAGATCTTATTTGTGGAATAAGTAAATTTTAGTTTTCATGTGCTGTCTACAAAATTTAAAATCGCCTGTTGGGTGACTTTAAGTAAGTAGTTGTGAAGGGTTCATTTTCACCGAAATTGCTACATGATTGTGTGATGTAGGGTGTGTATGTTTAAAATCACTGAATAGCAATAATTCATACTTAGTATAATTGATTTACTTTGTAACCTTAAATATAAATCTAAGAAGGGTCCATAGACTGCTGAAGAGGTTCCATTGCATCAAAATAAACCCCCAAGGGAAGCATAGCCCTAAGCTGGCTTGAACTCATAGAGATCTGCCTCCCTCTGTCTGAGTGTTAGAATTAAAGGTATAAGCCACCATGCTTGGCAACATTTCTTAAAGATTTATTTATTATGTATACAGTGTTCTGTTTGCATGTATTCCTGCAGGCCAGAAGAGGGAGCCAGAGCTCATTACAGATGGTTGTGAGCCACCATATGGGTGCTGGGAATTGAACTCAGGACCTCTGGAAAAACAGCCAGTGTTCGTAACCTCTGAGCCATCTCTCCAGCCCTTGGCAACATTTCTTTAGCTAAGGCTTTAGATTGCATTTCAGAAGTAAGAATGTGTTTTTCAGTCTAAAACAGTGCTTTAAATTATAGGACGCATAAGGCCATAGGCAGGCCTGCTGTCTAAGCTGAAGATCTGTATTTTATTTCTTCTTATAATTCTTTAATCAGTTTATTTCTCTTCTAGGGCATTTTGTTTATGTGACAAGAAGGAGCCAGTTTATTATGCACAAAGATTTCATTTGAGTTCTCTGTTGTACAATTTTTTATCTGCTGCCAAATCTCTAGGTAAAATACCAGGTTCTAGGAATGAAGAGGAAGGGCTCAGTACCATTTGGGTCACAAAATCATCACCCTCATTAGGTTTATTCTTTTTACTTTCCTTTGTGTCCTCTTCTTACCCTATTGGTGATAAAATATCTCCACCATTCTATTTCCTTGTTCGAACTGTAAAGCTTTCTGAATAAGCGTTGCTACTCCTTGTGAATGAGGAAAATTGCAGGCGGAAGTCAAAGAAGTGTGATATGGTAGTAAAAGCACATATGAGGTCATATCAGTGGTGTTTTGTAAAGTGAAATTAGTTCCCCATCTCCTTACTCACATGTCCTGACTTAGTTTTGAGAAGTGTTTTGTTTGTTTTTGTTTTGAGATGGGATTTTATTCAATAGACCTAGCTAGCTTTGAACTTAGCACTCCTGCCTCAGCCTCTGTAAGTGCTGAGATTACAGGCATAAGCTACCACACCTGTTGTGTTGTCATACTTTGACATTCTTTATGCCTTGAAAGTGGTGAAAAAAATTTCTTTTGGAAGCTCTTTTAAGTAAAACAGTTGCAACATCAATTTCAGAACTTTAGACCTTAGTTCTTCATTCCTTTTTCTCTGTTTTCATTTCTCCTACAAGCAGTGTGTTCTTTTTTCTTCCATCTTAACCATTTTTTTCCTCTGGCATTCCAGTTGAATTGTTTGTGTCAATCTGTGTTGGGCTGTAACTTTCTCAAGTTATAAAGGACCTTGCTGCTGGCAGTATCCCTCCATATGCTGTCCAGTCTACTTTTTGCTACATCCTTTTAGTCTCTAACAAGTATTTTGTTTTTTGACAAGTACTCTGGTGTGATTAAGCACTTGTGTGAGTGCACATGCAGACACACATACACATCTGAATTGGGTAGTCACTTGTTTTAACCATTGGAGTTCTTTCTTCCAAGGAGCTGAGGGACTCCATGATACAGGGCATTAAACTTGGATATAAATTCTGTGCTATTTATTTAATCTATGCCTTATAAGAACAGCATCTTACTCAGTTTAGGAGATACAGAGTGGAAAGAAATAATGGACTAGGTTTTGTATAGGGAGAGATGTTTGGTTTGAGTGGAGAGACCATTTCAGATGAGAAAATTTTTATTCCTTATTGAATTAGTTATTTTTTCAGATCATTTGTACCTGCATTTTATTAGATGGCATCAGAGATACTATACTAGTTTATGGTCACTGTCCTCAGTGGAGATGTATGAGAGAGGGGTGAAGGTAGAAAGCTTAGGTATATGAAGTGTGTTAAATGCCAAATTTAGGTTAGAACAGCTCTAGGAAATTGAGAGAAGAATTAGTAAAGCAATAATAAAAGCTAAAACTTTTGAAAGTATGTCTAGTTGTAGTGTCAGGAGAGAGACATCAAAAGTGCATGGCTGTAATGACCTGAGAAGAGTGTTGCTAATTTTTCTTTGAGTGTGTACAGTGGACTTGAGGGAATTAGCAGAGAAGGATGGGGAGAAGTCAGTCCAGGAGGCCAGCTAGGAGACTTTGGGAATGGGGTAAGGTAAAGTGGCCTGGCATCTCCTAATAAGCTCTCCAGAACCAGATTTCTCAGCGCTTTTGGTGCTGTTTTAAAACATTCCACCACCTGTCTCTGACACTAGTGGACTTCTGCCATCACTGTTCCACCAACAGGTTCCTTTCTAAAGCTCCTGGTGAGCTGGCCAAATGTAATGGTCAGATTTGATGTTTTTGCTTGATGGAGACTCACTGCAGCTTCTGGCTTAAGTATCACAATGGAGGCCCTTCCTGCCTTACTGCCAAGAGTATATAAACTTTAATACATTAGAAACAACCCTGGAACTTAATGGAGTAGTTAACGTTTGCTCTAGCACAGAGATAATTAGAAGTACAACATGCCATAATTCTGACACAGTATGGCCTTCTTTCCAGGCTGTTTAGAGCTTCCCTTTCTTTAAGATGCAGATGAAGTTCTTCCTTTCCTGCCTCCAGGACTGCAGTCTGTGTTTCCTTTATAGTACCTACACTTAATGTTGCTCCTTCATTCAATTTTTTTTCATGCCTGATCTTGATTAAACTGTCGGTTCCCCGAGGGCCAGAGATCGATAATGGTTCTCTGTGTTTATTACTCAAGCAGTCTCATATACATGTGTAATTATGAATTCTTGTTAAATGTATTGCCACACATTTAAATACCTCCTTCATGCTGACATACCCCAAGAGTGTTAAGTTCTTACACTGGTGCCAGTTACATTTCAGTTTAAACATGCCTTTATATTAACGTGGGAGTTGTGTGTAACAACTGCTGCTGTCTTAAAATTTGAACAAGGTAAAGCTGTGTGCAGAGAGAGACCGAGACAACTAGAGCAACAGCATGTAGGGGAATAATAGCCGATACTTCTTTGGTGGCTGAACAGTAATAAAAGCTCTCATTTTTATGATCATCATCCGTTGACCTTTAAAAAAACCTTTTTGTCTGACGTTGTTCTAAGTGCTTTAGATCAGTCACATAGGTACAGCTGTAATTTTCCTCCTCATTTTACAGTGAAGATGCTACAGAAAAACTATTGACTTGGGCATTAAGAGACCTGGGCTCCTGTTTTAGTTCTACTTGTGCCTGTGTGAAAACAACCTCTAACGTCAGTGGACCCTTACTTAGTTTATCTTCTTTGAATTGGAGGTCAGAGGCTGTAAGCTTCAGGTACTTCCCCTCGTTTGCTGTAGTGTAATCTTGAAATTAGCACACCCTTTATGTCACCGTCTATATAAGGGACTCACGCTGGGCCTGAGCATTTCTGACTGCTACAGTGTGGTGGGATGATGTGAGTTTATTTCTTTGTTTTAGGAGCCTTGAAGGTGCCATTTAGGGGAATTTAAGTTTGGTTTTCAGAAAAGGAGGAGAGAATTTGAGAAGCAAGGTAAAACAGTGGCACAGAGCATTAGGAAAAGAAGATGAGACTAGGACTCTATGTCTCTGTGTCTCTGTCTCCTTCCTCCCTGCCTTTCTCTTCCTCCTCCTCCTCCCCTTCTTTACCTCCTCTTCCCTTCTGTCTTCTCTTCTTCCGCTGTCTTTTCCCTCTCCCCCTTTTCCTCCCCCCCCAACTCAAAGGTGTATTATTAGTACCTTACCTTCCCAAGATACTCCTAGACTAATATTATTAACACCTCCTGAGTAATTGCTCTGTGTATGCACGTATGCCTTATCAGATAGTATTTTAAGTGTAGGTACTTTGATTGTTTCTTTGTATACATGAGGAACTGGAGTTTCAGACAGTGAACATTTTCACAGGCTCCCAACTGGAAACTGTTGGAGCCAGTCCTTGAATTCTGATTCCAAACCTGTGTTGTCTCTCAGAAATTGGATCTGCCCAGGACTCTAGGTTGCTTTTTGCTAGGAGCTACTTGGGATGAAGGACCTATATGGGGTGTTCCCTGCCACAAGATCCTCCTGCTTGGCCTTTTTTCTTTGTTTCTGTAGTGTTGGGGAGCAAATCTAGGACCTTCTGTATGCTAGACTGTTCTGCCACTGAGCTGCGCTTCCAGCTCTACAGTTTTGACTCTAGTGCTGTTTTGTACTTTGGAATCACTTAGAAGTCACTTTCATCTTCCGCTTTGTCAGTGGGTCACTAGTCTTGCTTTTGTGACCCTGGGACAGAATGTTTGTGTGCTCTGCTTGAACACCAGCAATTGCAGTCTGAAGAAGGGTCAGCATCCTTTCTATGCTCTCATTTCTGTAGCATGAATCTTAGAAGGTCTTATTAATAAAATCAAACCTGAGGCCAGGTATTGGGGTGAAGACTGGAAGGTCAGAGAGACAGAACATGCCACAGCTATCTCACCTTGCTGGATCCTCAGCTGATCTTGTTTCCTCAGACTGGATGCCCCGAGCCCTCATCCAGAATGGGTCTCAGCTGAACTGCTGCTAGAAGCCTGAAAGCTTAACCAGCCACATGCTTCTCCAGGCCAAAGGCCTCTCCAGGGCAAATGCCTCTAGTTTCTGGTCCTCACGCCTTATATACCTTTCTGCTTTCTACCACCAATCCCTGGGATTAAAGGCTGACTTTCTGGGATTAAAGGCGTGAGTCACCATGCTTGGGTGTATCCTTGAACACATGAATTTCTCCCTCTGGAATGTTAGGATTAAAGGCGTATGCTACCACTGCCTATCCTCATGTTTAATATTGTGGCTGTCCTGTTCTCTGACCCCAGATAAGTTTATTAGCATACACAATATTTTGGGGAACATAATACCACCACACATTTCCCATCTCTTCAGTAGCTTATTTCTTTTTTTCCAGAAAGTGTGTTAACTTAGTGAAACTTCTTTCTTGGGGTTGTAATGGTATGAGTTTTTTTAGCCTCGGAGAAAAATACATTAGAAGTTCCAACTTGCAGGGCATGTATTGAAGCCTGGGCTTGAGGTGTGTTTTTTGACCAATTGTGGCTTACTCTCTTATCTTATACTCTTAGGTCTTCAATTTTTGTAAGCTGGTTTCTTGACTTTGGTTTTTACTAACTGCCTGGTACTGCCTGTCCTCCTTTCCTTCCACAGTGTCCTTGACTGTCCCTCCTGAGGCGGCTCCTCAGCTAGCTTGTCTTCTACTATTCCGTTCTGCCCTGCTTTTAGCTTCCTACCCTCCCCTGCTCAACTTTACCTTCTTGCCCTAATGCTGATTCCTGTATCTGTTTCTCAGTTCTCTGACATCTTGCCTTCACCTTAGTGTTGGCACACCTTTGTATAACTTCTAAAATTTGTGTCCAATAAATGGAGATAGAAGTGTACAGTTTGAATTTTAAGGGTTTGTGGTGTGTTGATGAGTAAGAACTTGGGCTGCTGATGGAGTTTTCATACCAAGATCCTGCTGCCCACCCCTCCCCTCCTTTCCCCTCCCCTCCTCTTCCTTCCCCTCCCTCCTCCCTCCTCTGCCCCCTCCCCTCCCCTCCCTCCTCCCCTCCCCTTCCTTTCCTCTCCCTCCTCCCCCCCTCTTTCTTTCTGAGAAAGATTGGCATTAGCAGTCAGTTTATGTATTATTTTGTATTTTAAACCCTTTATGATTGGAGAGAAAAAAAGATAGGAAGTGTTGGTCCCTTAAATATTTAGTTTGGTCATTAATGTAACTCAGTCTTTTCCCTCCAGATTTAACTCAGGCTTTCCCTCGCTTTGGAACTCCTAGATTTGTGAATATTGGATTATTTTGAGAAGCAGGGTTTGTTTCCTTGATATTCACTAAGGAGTCTATTTACCTTCAGGATGACATCTGAACTGGAGAGCAGCCTAACATCTATGGACTGGTTACCACAGCTCACCATGAGAGCAGCCATCCAAAAATCTGATGCTACACAAAATGTACATGGAACGGGAATTTCTAAGAAGAATGCACTCCTTGACCCAAACACAACCCTGGACCAGGAAGAAGTCCAACAGCACAAAGATGGAAAACCTCCATACAGTTATGCCAGCCTCATCACATTCGCAATTAATAGTTCTCCCAAAAAGAAAATGACTTTAAGTGAGATTTACCAGTGGATTTGTGATAACTTCCCGTATTATAGAGAGGCTGGCAGTGGTTGGAAGGTAAGAATTTTGTTTAAATTATAGCTTTTGTGCAATAAACAATGGTAATAGTGTTAACTGCTGTTGAAAGTAAAACTTTGTTGAAAGCCATAAAATTATCTGACTTAATCATTTTTAGGATGCCAGAAATGGGGAAAAAAATTAATTCTATTGATCGATTGATGATGTGAGTGTGTGTATGCCACTGTGCACACATGGAGACCAAGCAATAGCTTGTGGGAGTTGGCACAGCCGTCAGTAGGAAGCGATACCTCGTGTGACACTGGGGTAGACAACAGAACTATAGTGTGATGATCAAAACCAAAAATTTGTATGGTTAGAATACTATTGACCAGATGATAGGCTTTTTTCAGATTTCGTCATGTTTTCTTCAGTGTCCTTTATGTTGCAATTCAGTTGTCATTCTCTTCGTTCTCCTCTAATTTGTGAATGTCCCATACTCTTGTCTTTTGTGACTTAGACATTTTTAAAGAGTTTGTCAGATATGTGGAGTTTTCCTTGGTTTGGTGATATTTTCTCATGATAGAAGTAGTGCATTTAGGGCCGAGTAACAAAGAGGTGATATACCCCTCTGCTTATCACAGGGCATAAAATGTCAGCACAGCCATAGTTCTTGGTTAATGTGATTATCTCTGGCTCTCCACTAGAAGGCTACTGTTAATTGTTGTATGAATACAAAGTTTTGGGGAGATATTTTGAGGGCATGTGAACATACTTTCTTTTTAAACTTTGCCCAGTAATTTTAGCATTCATTGCTGTTTTCTAATGGTGATTTTTCTTTTTCCTGTAAAATGAAGAATATTATTAGTTTTCTTCAGCAAAAATGAATTTTCTGCCAACCATGGTTGTTCATGGCACCTTTAAACCCTACACTAGGAAGGTGAAGGCAGGCATGTCTCTTTGAGTGTGAGGCCAGCATGGTCTGTATAGTGAGTTCCAGGATAGTCAGGGCTATGTAGAGAGATCCTGTCTTTAAAAAAAAAAAAATCAAACAAACAACAAAAGCCTTGTTGGCTTTCCCTGTTTCTTGTTAAGAGTGTACTTGTGGCTCTTGTAGATGGTTGTGGTTTTTATCTCAGCAACAACCTGTAACTGCAGCTCCAAGAAATCCAGTGCCCTCTTCTGGTCTCCATAGACACGTGTACTCATGTGCACATACATACAGGTGTACACATGTAGCTGAAAGTTTTCCTGTGTCCCGCCTGGCCTATGGTCAGGACAAATCTCTCTCACTCGTAGGTCCCGCAGCCACTCAGACCCAAATAAACACACACAGGCTAATATTATTTTTAAACTGTGGCCATGGCAGGCTTCTTGTTATCTAGTTCTTATATCTTAAATTAACCCATTTCTATAAATCTATACTTTGACACATGGCTTGTGGCTTACCAGTACTTTTACTTACATCTTGCTTCTCGTGGCGGCAGCTGGCAACGTCTCCTCCGCTCTGTCCTTCTCCTTCTTCTCTGTCTGTTTGAATTTTCCACCTGCCTCTAAGCTCCCTTGCCATAGGCCAAATGGCTTTATTTATCAACCAGAGCAACATATTTTCACAGCATACAGAAAGACATTCCCCCATCAGACACATAGAATACACATTGGAGAAAGAGGTTTTCCTTACTTGTTTAGTCATGATAGTAAGTGCTTGTGGGTATTCTTTGTACTAGCATTATCATCCTTTTTTTTTTTTTTTTTATTATTTTTTGCTTGTGCTGAACCATGTTAGTCCTTTTTTCAAGACAGGGTCTCACTATGTACTCTGGGTTGGCTTCCAGCTCACTTTGATTATATGTAGTCAAGGCTGGCTTTGAACTTGAGATCCTTCTTTCTCAGCCTCCACATACTGTGATTATAGATGTGTTTCAGTGCTGTGGGATGTTCTGTATGTTAAATGTGTTGCTCTGACTGGTTAATAAATAAAACATTGATTGGCCAGTAGCCAGGCAGGAAGTATAGACAGGACAAGGAGAGAAGAGAATTGTGGGAACAGGAAGGCTGAGGAGAGAGACACTGCCAGCCGCTGCCATGACAAGGGAGATGTAAGGTACCGGTAAGCCACGAGCCACGTGGCAAATTATAGACTAATAGATATTGGTTAATTTAAGATAAAAGAAGTAGATAACAAGAAGCCTGCCACGGCCATACAGTTTGTAAACAATATAAGTCTCTGTGTGTTTACTCGGTTGGGTCTGAGCGGCTGTGGGACTGGCAGGTGAGAGAGATTTGTCCTAACTGTGAGCCAGGCAGGACCAAAAAAACTCCAGCTACAATATATAGTCAAGGATGGCTTTGAACTTGAGATCCTTCTGTCTCAACCTCCACATACTGTGATTATAGATGTGTTTCATCATGCCTAGCAAAAGCTTTATATGGAATTTTCACTCGTTTGTTATTGGTGACTGAGCCTAGGGTCTCAAAAGTTCTAACTAGGCCGGGCGGTGGTGGCGCACGCCTTTAATCCCAGCACTCGGGAGGCAGAGCCAGGCGGATCTCTGTGAGTTCAAGGCCAGCCTGGGCTACAGAGTGAGTTCCAGGAAAGGCGCAAAGCTATACAGAGAAACCCTGTCTCGAAAAACCAAAAAAAAAAAAAAAAAAAAAAAAAAAGTTCTAACTAGGCTCTACTACTGAGCTATATCCCCAATCCTCATTGTCCTCCAAATCATTGAAGCTTTGACCATTGGGAATGATTATAGGATAATTTCATTCTTTTGTTTCCAGAGTAATTTTGTATCGCCATTGTGTCAGTTCTGGAGTTCACCACTTATTTAAGGAGCTTTTGGAGACTCCACCACTTTAGTTGCCTAGTGAATATGTTATATAACAAGCAACCCAACTTGATTTCTTTTACTTTTGCACGCATTTATTCATATTTATGTTTTACATAGGAATTAATCCAGCTGTGTGCTACATGGGGTGTGTGCATGCTTGTGTGTATTTGTGTGTGTGTGTGTGTGTGCGCGCGCGTGCCCAAAAAAAGATTTATAGGGTTTTAGGTTTATATTAAATGGTAGTTACTCTTCAGTTTCTTATAAATGTTTCTGCTTTACTACCTTTCTACATTCTTATAAAATTTTAAAGATCTGTGCTTATATACCATGCACCTATGAAGTGCCATGTGCTGTGGAAGATAGGCACATGTCTTGAGGGGAAGGATTATGCCACACTAGTTTTTCTGTCTCTCACGACACAGCAGTGTTTGTATTAGCTTCAGCTAATGCAGTTTGAATAGAAGTGCAATTCTTGCTATCAGCCTTCCTTTCTACTTTCCTTTCATATTCCTTTTCATCTTGCTGTTTGTAAACATTATTGTTGTTATTTTATTTCTTTCTTGTTCTGTATCTAATTGGTGTTACCTTATTGCTTCAGCTTTCTTTTCCCTATAAAGTGAATCTTTTTTTTGTGTTTTCTACATTCTTTATTGATAGCAATATTATAGAAATTATTTTTGTTTAGATAGCCTGTGTTTTATTATTTTTCTGTACTTAAATACTCAAATTATAGCTGCATTTTCAATTTTCTATGTGCCAGACATTATTCTAAGTTCTTTTATACCATTGTTTCTTTAAGTCACACAGCAGCCTTATTAAGTAGATATTCTTGCCCAAATGTAAAGGTAAGAAAACAGAGACTTGAAGATATTAAGTAATTTTCCAGAATTTCTCAGGTAGAGAACGGTAGAATCAAAACTCAGTACCATATTTGGTAATTTGAGAGTTTTAGCACTTGTTCTTAACCAGTAGTATATAGCTCATAATTTTGCAAAAACTATATAAGTAGTTGAATTTAATTTGCAGATTTAAAATCCCTCTTAACTGGCTTACTAGTATGAAAAATGATTTTTAACAGCATACTTTTTTAGTAAATCTGCTTTAAGAATATTTCATTTGGAGAAGTACATTATTTAAGGTTTATAAAAACTATTTTTATGTGTATTAGTGTTTTGCCTGCATGTGTGTCTGTACACTACATGCCTTCCTGGTGCTCATGGAGGCCAGAAGAGAGTATCAGATCCCCTGGAACTAGAGTTACAGATGGTTGTGGGCCACCTTGTGGGTGCTGGGAACTGGATCTACTAGAAGAACAATCAAACTCTATTTTCTGTTTTTACTACCAGACACTGTAGGTGCTTTTTGTCAAGGTTTGGATTAGTGAGATATAAATCTGTTTAGCAGCAGAAAAACATGGTGTCTATAGAGAAAAAAAAAATGGCCAAAATTTGAGTAAGAAAGCTTGTCAGAGAATTATGTCAGAGACTTTATCAATGGCTGTAAACATGAATTCCTGAAGGTACCAGACAGGTAACATAGTAAGTCCAGAGGTACCAAACCAGTGGCTGCATCTCTAATGGGTTCTGGGTGTGTCTTTCCTCTTAGGCTACATAGTGGACATCTCAATTTTTCTTCTCTAAGGGAAGTGAGAAATCTGGGTTTCTGTGTAGAATTTCCCAATTTCCAGATGTTTCTAATTCCAGGGTTCTTAATCTGCAATATAATAAATGTGTCTGTTTTGATTTTGTTTGGTCTGTGGGCTACCAATCTTTCAGTTAATTTCATTATCCTTTCATTAATTTGAAAAGGACTTTCTCCTCTTCACTGTGCTTGGGTTTAGTAACACTAAGAAACTTAGTACAGGGTCCCTAAGGGAGTTCATCCTCTTTATTAGATGAAGATACATATAATATGCAACCAGGAAGCTTTATAAAAAGCTCTTGAGAATTATTGTTGACACAGTTGGTCACAGCTATGGCATATAAGTCATAATCATACCCATTTTGTCTGTGACCTAGTAAATAGTGTTAACTCTAAAGGGTATAGTTACTGAGAACCAGTGGGGAGTATAAGATTCTAAATGATTGGTACAAAGAATAAAGTGTAACCATAGTAAAAGGAAGAGGACTTACTAGAAAGCTATTAAAAAAAGCGAAATAGCAATTTATTTTGAATATTTAGAGGGGTGTTTTAATTTATTTATTTATTCATCCATCCATCTGTTTTTGGTTTTTCGAAACAGGGTTTCTCTGTGTAGCTTTGGAGCCTGTCCTGGAACTCACTCTGTAGCCCAGGCTGGCCTCAAACTCACAGAGATCCTCCTGCCTCTGCCTCCCGAGTGCTGGGATCCAACGCCACCACCGCCTGGCATTTTAATGTATTTTTAAACACTTGATTATAGGGGCTCCTAGTAGAGAGTTGGAATGAACCAGATTATAGAGACCTTAAAATATATGAAAGCCCAGCTGAAGAATTTGTTTCAATTTTTAGGAACAGTACATAAATTTTGATTATGTTCCTCATCAATCTGCTTGTCCTCGCTGTCTTATAAATTGTAAATCTGTTTATTTCTTGGTGATTATTATCTCAAATCATGGTGGGAAATACCTTCAGAAATAGTGATACATTTTCACCTGGAAGGTATGTAGTTTATATATTAAGATATGGTTGGTGGAGCAGGGAGTGGGAGTGAGTGGGAAAGTATGTTTTGTTCCTAAAACTGAAAGAGTCCCCAAAAGATTATCTGGTACCATCTGCTTCAGGCAAACCTTCAGTATCTCTCAGGATTACTATTTCATACTCATTAAGTTCTTTCTCTCACTGAGTTTTAAAACATTGGATGCCTAGAATTTACTGTGCTGACTTTAATTTTTCTTTTTGTAGATATAGGTAGATTTTGAGCATTTCTATGGAGACCAAAAGCTGGGTGTGGTGGCACACACCTTTGATCCCAACACTGGGGAGGTTAGCTGCAAGTGGATGGATCTCTGTAAGTTCAAGACCAGTGTGGTCTACATAGTGAATTCCAGGACAGCCAGAGCTACAAAGTAAGACCCTATCTCAAAAACAAAAACAAAAACAAAACAAAACAACAACAAAAGGAGACCAAAGAGAACTGATTTTTCTTTTTTGTTAGAGGTCTTTGTTTTCATAAATCCCCATTCATTCTCCTAGATTTGTTAAGCAGTTATATGTCCTGCTGCTTCCCTTCTTTCAACATGAGGAGGTAGATTGGGGCAATTGGAAGGGCATTTACAGCTTGTGATGTCTGTGTTGATTGAATAGAAGGTAGGAAAAAGATTTTAAAGCAGCCACAAACTGTTTTAGAAATGTAGTCACCTAGAATAGAAAACCTTGCTATGTTCATTATAAAGGGTCAGATAGAACCTTACCATTCAGTTAAAACTTCCTTTCATGTAAGGGCATTGAAGGAGATTACATTATTAAAGGTAACTCTTGAGTATTCCATAATTGACTTATTTATAAGCTGAAATAGAGGAAAAAGAATTAAAATTTTTGTGTTAATCCTTTTACTGAGGAAGATTAACCCTATAAATCATTAGGAAGTAGGGTAACAAAAGATTGGGGGGAAAAAGGAAACCTTAAAACTAAGTATAAGCACTAGTAATTATGTCTGATCACATTGAAGAAACTAGTATATAGATGTGCATGGATATGCAGATGTGCTTGGGTGGATGGGTGCAGTGGAGGCTAGATATCTTCCACAGTCACTTCTCCAGGGTCTTTTTATTGAAACTGGAGCTTGCTGTTTTGGCTAGACTGGCTGGCCAGCAAGCCTCTGGAATCCTCTGGTCCCTGGCCCCAGTGCTGGGGCTCCAACTGTGCACTGCTGCACCTGCCTATTGTATTTGCATGCTGGGGATCCAAACTCAGATCCTCACGCATGTACAGCAGGCACTATCCCAGCCCCTTAGCTTTTGACCAGAGCAGTCCAACAATGACATACTTTCTCAGGATACAACATAAGGTTGGAGATATACAGAGGAATCATGACTTACTGGATTTGTGTTTGATGGTGTTACTTGATTGAGTAAAGGCATTCTGCACTTACTAACTCCCAACAAAGAAGGCTGGATGGAAGAAGTTGGGAACTATTCTGAAACTTTTATGTGCCTGATAGGTTACAACAGATGAGCACAGACTGATATATATTCTCCTTCTGCACTGCCCCTCTCCCATCCCTCTCTGTCCTCCTTCACACAGGGAAGGATGTGGTGATATATGTGTACCCTAATAAACTTTGCCTAAAGATCAGAGGACAGAACAAGCCACTAGATTAAACATAGAGGCCAGGTAATGGTGTCACACACCTTTAATCCTAGTACTGGGAAGCACACTCGCCTTTAATCCCAGGAAGTGATGGCTGGGCGGAGCAAGGTATATAAGGTATATAAGGTATATAAGGTATATAAGGCATGAGGAGACAGGAACCAAAGGTTTTTTTTTTGACAGAAGCGTCCCTTTCAGCTAGAGGCTTTTTCAGGCTGAGGAGTTGGTGAGGTAAGAGGTGGTGGCTGTGGCTTGTCTCTCTGATATCTCAGCATTTACCCCAATATCTGGTACCAGGGTTTTTATTATAAGACCGATTTAAGATTCGAGCAACAGAAGAACACTCACAATGGGAAAAGATACAAATAGATAAATCTAATGTTGATTGGATTAGAGGTGCCAGTTTAAAATAAAAAGCAGTAGAGTGCTTTTAAAATTTAGATTCTTGAACTGCAACTCAAGAGATTTTGAATTAATTACTTTGGATGAAACCCAGGAATCTATACTAATACATAATGAGGTTTTTAAAAAAATATTTTGTTTTTTATTTTATGTATATGGGTGTTTAGTCTTCATGTTTATCTGTGCTATTCACCACTCGTGTGTCTTGTGCCCATGGAGTCCAGAAGAGGGTCAGATCCTCTGGGATGGAGTTACAGACAGCTATGGATGCTTAGAATTGAGCCTGTGTTCTCTGTTAAAGTAGACAGTACTCTTAACTGCTTTCTAGCCCCATATCTTGAGTTTTTTTGATAAACTGTTTTGTGGGATGGGATATTCAATGCCAAGCAGTAAATACATATTTACCCTGAGCCGTTTTTCTCTAGGCCAGCTTAGGTCATTCTAACTGCTACATTCCTAACTTTTCTGGGGTTATTGGAGATAGACACCACCCAGGTTGGGAAGCCTCAAGCAGCAAAGACTGAAGCAGTGACATGTGTGGTGTATTACGTATGGATGTTTTTATTACACTTCTGATACATGTTTGAACAGATTTTTTGATGACTAAAAAAGCATTGTGATCTAAAGTTCTTGTTTGATGGGCAGGTCTCAATTCTTAATGAGGCCTTTTACATTTTGTTTAAGAATACAGTGTGGATTAGGAAACCTATTAAAGATAAGAAGTTAGGAGATCTGACCTAACCATTGAAAGTCAGTCAGGGCTTCTAGGAAGAACTGATTCTGAGGGATTGGAGAGATGGCTCAGTAGTAAAGAGCACATGCTGATTTTCTAGAGGACATAAGTTCGAGTCCCAGTAACCCATGTTGGGCAACTCCTAACCTTCTGTAACTCCATTTTAAGGCGCTGCAACACTCTTCTGGCTTCCATGGACACCTGTACATATGCTGCATACACCCACAGACACACACACACATACATACAAAAAAAATGTTTAGGAAAGAATTGATATTTAAAGCAGACATAAAGTTGGGTAGATTAATGTAGTCAAAGAGAATTCTGGGGGCAGTAATTTTGCAAACTTAGCAACTTAAGGAAAGCCTTGGAAGTGAGAAAGAACATTAGAGTGGGTGAATGTAGGCAGTGAGGTAGTTGAGAGCATGTCTTTGGATGCTCAAGAATATTTGATTTTTATAAAATCTGTTTGCAGTGGGAAAGTTTTAGAAGGTTATAAGTGACTGGAATCAGATTTGTAATGCTAAGACATAACTGCCTACAGTGTGGAGAATGGCAGAGAGGGGAAGGGAGCACCAGATAGGAGGCTGTTGTACTAGTATTCGTGAAGCTGGCGGCCTGGACCAACACAGTAACAGAAAATATGGTGACTATAGCCTTGGTTGAGGGCCCACTTCCTGGGTTCAGTGAGGCTGTCTGGGAAGTCTCGGGTGGTGGAAGGTACACCTTCTTCTCTAGGCACTGTCCTTTGCATGAAAGCCACCCTCATGACCTCATCACCTTCCCATGGCTTTGCTTCCAGACATTACCACATTGGAATTAGATTTCAACACAATGATTTTAAGAGGACTCAAACATGGATTGTCTTTAACTTACTACATACAACCTACCGTCACGTAGTATTAAGCCATGTCTTGTATAATGTAAGAATTTCACAAGCTCAATTCTTCTAGTTCCTTTATACTTTTAACTTCAAAATACCTAAAATTTTATGTATTGTGTGTTTGTGTGCACCATGGTCAGAAGATAACTCTGAAGTTGACTCTCTTTCCACTTACATGGGCTTCAGTGGTCAGGTATAGGGAATCAGGCTTGGGGCTGGGCCATCTTACTTGGCCCTTTTTTAAATTAAAAAATTACATTTATTACTTGAGAGAGAGAGAGAGAGAGAGAGAGAGAGAGAGAGAGAGAGAGAGAGATTGATTGCAGGCAAGGGTGTGCAGCTTAGAGGATACATTTCAGGAGTCAGTACTCTGCTCCACCCTGTGTTCTGAGGATGAACTCAAGCCATTGGTCTTGTACAGTACAGTACTCCATCTTGTACTGCAGGTGCTTTTACCTGATGAGCTGTCTTGCTGGTCTACCTTTACTTTTATTTGTATATTGAATTTTTTAATCAACTACTATGTCTTCTTTAGATAGTTTTAAAGACTTCACAAGAAATTTTAAAAAAATGTTTTAAAATGTGCCCCCCCCTTTGTGTTTTGTTTGTTTGTTTTTTTTAAAGACCATGTTTCTCTGTATATTCCTGGCTGTCCTGGAACTCCCTTTGTAGATCAGGCTGACCTTGGACTCACAGAGATCAGCCTGCCTCTACTTCCTGAATGCTGAAATTAGAGGCATGTGCTGCCACCACCACCTGGTTAAATACTACACATAGTATTTTTTCTTTCTACGTTGCCTTCAAGATGTCTTCATTTCGGTTTTCAGCCTTTTTTTTTTTTCCCCGAGACAGGGTTTCTCTGTGTAGCTTTGCGCTTTTCCTGGCGCTCACTTGGTAGCCCAGGCTGGCCTCGAACTCACAGAGATCCGCCTGGCTCTGCCTCCCAAGTGCTGGGATTAAAGGCGTGCGCCACCACCACTGGTGGTTTTCAGCATTTTTACTTTTTCAGCATTTTTACTATAATACACATAATAGTATAATGTCCCCTGTTATTCTCCGAGATTGCCTATAACCTAGGTCAGCCTTGTACTCCTGATCCTTCTGCCTTTGCTTCACAAGTACTGAGGTTACAGGTGTGTGCCGCCAGGCCAAACTGGAATGTAGGAGTGTGTATGAGTGTGTGCTTGAGCTTGGCTTGTATGGTGTGTGTGTGTGTGTGTGTGTGTGTGTGTGTGTGTGTATGTGTGTGTGTGTGTGTTGAGAATCTATCCTAAGGTCTCATGCATGACACACAAGTACTCTTACTATTGAGCTATTAGCCCTTGGGTATGGTTTTTGTTGTTTGTTTGTTCTTTAAATTTTGTGTGATGTTCTTTGAAAGTCTTGTGTCTTGTGTTGAACCCTTGTTTTGTAAGATTTTCTACTTGTTTGAATTTTCCTTCTTCTGCCCATTTTTTTTTTCTCTGTCTCAGGAATCTTTTAAGAATCGTTTTTGTTTCAAGTCGGCGGGCACATGCTGGTTATGCTGGGAAAACATCTACTGATCTGTCCTCAAGTTTCCCAGCTTTTTCTAGTGTGTTCAGTTTATTTATAAGCCCATCTGAGAGATTCTTCTCTCTTTGGTGGGGGGGCATTGTTGGAGATCGAACCCAACCATGCCTAGTGTTTGCTAGAAGGCTTCTTCTACTGAGCTATACACCCCCTGGTATTTGTTTTTGTTTATCATTTATGTATGTTTATTATGGTTTCTACATCTCTATTATAAAGTTCTTTATCTCTCAATGCAAATTGTTTACTTCTTTTCCCGCTGGATCCCTTAATAAATTAATCATAATTAGAATTTGTTTCTGACCCTTATAAAGTTTCTCTCTCAGTTGGGTTGTGTGCATTACTTTGTTTCTGACAGTGATGTTTTTCTTGCTTTTCTCTCTCATACACTCTGACTAAATACCAGGTAGATCTGTAGAAAAATGGTAGAGATTGAAGTAGTGTTTTTATTTGTTAATGGCAAAGCACCTTTCCTTTCCCCCAGGCTATTCATATGGGAGACTCAGTCAGTCTCAGTAGATGAGCTGAATTTAGTTGGTGATGATGACTTTGTCTTACATATACTAGACTTCTCATTCTTCCAGCAGTGTGCTCCTGTTGTACTTCAACAGAGCTTGTACGCTATAGCACCCCTCCCCCCATTTTCTCATCCTTTTAGATTTTAGGTATTTAGATGTGCCTTGACTGTTTACAGGCAGGAGTATAACTCAATGCTTTTGTCCCCCTGTCACCAAACTGCTGTTTGTTAGTCAGTGTTCAGCTAGTTCAAGCCAGGCTAGCCTTGGAGCTCTAGTTATTCCTTCCTGAGATGCAGCAGACCCCTCTTTATGCTATCATGTCAGTTCTTAGGGCACAGGGCAGCAGCTTATACCTCTCCCAGAGGAAAAGGATTTTGCTTCTGCTTTTTCCCTATAGTATCAGTAGATTTTTGCCTGTATCCTGGCAAAGGGTTTCCCCCTCTCTGTAGAAGCAAAAGTGTTTTATTTCCATTCTTCCCCCAGAAGTAATGAAGCTTTACCAGAGTCTTATGGAGGAGAGATTTTGTTTGCCATCACCTCAGACTTACATATTTGTGCTTTGTTAAAAATCTATGAAGGGAAAACAAAACAAAACAAAAACCCATATATGGATGGCGGGGGAGGGGGGGGGGTGGCGGTGGTGCGCCGCCGCCGCACACCTTTAATCCCAGCACTCGGGAGGCAGAGGCAGGAGGATCTCTGTGAGTTTGAGGCCAGCCTGGTCTACATAGTAGGTTCCAAGACAGCCAGGGCTACACAGAGAGACTCTGTCTCAGAAAATGAGGGGGGAAAAAAAACAATGTGAAGGTTGGTAGGTGGTCTACTCCTCACCATTCTGCTCCTGACATTTACTTCTTTCTTCTGTATTACTATGGAGACCTACTCTTCTGGGTGATTTACCCTACTCCAATCTTTCTAATGAGCACATGATAAATGCTTATGGAGAAAAGGTTGAGAGTGAGTATAACTCTGGGGCTGTTGTTACTATAAACTGACTCACTAGCCCCAAACCTTGGTTTTATAAAAGTTTAGTAAGTTTCGACTGGGTGTGGTGGCTCACATCTTTAATCCCAGTAGTCTCGTTAGGTGCCTTATGATCTGAGATCTGATACAGTTCCAAAATAATTGACTTTAAAAAAAAATTGTTTTGCCATTGTTAGAGATGAAGTATTCTTTATAGTTGCTTACATTCTAAGCAGAGGTAGAAGTATCATTTTTAGATTGTAAATTTACAGTTTGGTAATGAGATGGGTTTCAAAATAAAGTCTGTGTACATCTCTTGATAAAAATGTATACAGTACATTTTTGAGAGAATATTTTGAGATATTATATTCTTTTTTGGTTTTTCGAGACAGGGTTTCTCTGTGTAGCTTTGCGCCTTTCCTGGAACTCACTTGGTAGCCCAGGCTGGCCTCGAACTCACAGAGATCCGCCTGGCTCTGCCTCCCGAGTGCTGGGATTAAAGGCGTGTGCCACCACTGCCTGGCGAGATATTATATTCTTTATACATAAACTTTGGAGAGGAAAGTTCTACTGTATTCATTTTTAGACTAAAGGCTCTTTAAAAATTTTTTTTCTTTTCTTTGAGAACTTGATAATGTATTTTGGTCATATTCATCCCCATCCTCTTCTGTTTCCCTAATCACCCAGCCTTACCCCCTCCCCTTAATTAAAAAGCCCTTAATTAAAAAGCCAGTTGAATCCAGTTTGAGTTGTCTGACTATTCTTGGATATGGAGTCTGCCTTACAGTGTGATCCATATACCAGGTGTCACTCCATTGAAGAATACTAACTTTCCCTTCTCCTCACAGCGATGAAATGCCAACAGCTCCTTAGTTCAGAGTTGGACTTCCTACTGCGCTCTTCTCCTTGTGGGACTTTGTCCAGTTCGAGCTTATGTAGGTCCTGTGTATGTGTCAGAATCTCTCTTCCTCTGGGCTGCGTCTCTCCTGTTGGGTCTGGAGCACACCATCTCCCTAAGTCATCCACCACCTCTGGGCAGTCTTTTTGTCCCTTTTCTGCATAGAGTCCACAAGTCTTGAGGGAAGGAATATGATATGGAAGGAATATGATATGAATACTCCATTTAGAGCTAAGCACTCTGAATAGACTTCAGAACTTTAAATTAAAAATAGACATTATGCCAAAAATACAACCTCCAAAGATACCGTTTTAAGTAGTGGCTAAATGCAGGTGGAGCCCCTCTCAATTAAATATTTGGCCATTTGAGGATAAACAGATAAACAAAAGTTATTTGGGAATGGATTTTGGAACATTTAATTGGAAAAAGGGAGGCTTTGTGATATTTTCTGTTAAGAATCATTGTCTAGTCCATTTATTCATGAATAGATGATTGCACAAACAGTTCTCCAAAGGTATTTTTCTGTCACCTAAGTTGGTGGTTCTTTTCTGCTATATTGAGGAATTTAGATCTTTTCCTTGCCTTCTGTACCCAGCATAGTTCGTTTCTCTCTCTCTCTCTCTCTCTCTCTCTCTCTCTCTCTCTCTCTCTCTCTCTCTCTCTCTCTCTCTTTCTTTCTTTTGTGCCTTTCCTGGAACTCACTTGGTAGCCCAGGCTGGCCTCGAACTCACAGAGATCTGCCTGCCTCTGCCTCCCGAGTGCTGGGATTAAAGGCGTGCACCACCACCGCCCGGCTGCATAATTTTATCTTATTAATTTTTATTCTCTGACACTTCAATGTATCCTTATCTGTTCATCCTAAACTCCCTCCTCCTCCCAGACCTCTTTCTTCCTTCATGTCCTCGTCCTCCTGTTTGAATAACCCACTGACTCAGTATCTTTTCATGTAGTTTTTCTATTACACATAGAACCTTGTTTCTATATGCCTTTGTAATGGAGCAGTGGAATTGGTTTATGTTTCAGAGAATCGATTGTTCTGTTTTTTCCAATTTTATCACTGTGTATTACAGAGCAAGGGATTTCATTATACTTCTGTCCATACATATGTACTCTCTTCATATTCACCACCTCTGTTACTGTTTCTCATTCTTATCCTCTTTCAAAAAAATGACTCTGAAGGGCTTTGTGGGTCTGTGAGATGGCTCAGTGGGTAAAGGCACTTAACCACCAAGCTTGTTGACCTGACTTCCATCTCTGGGATGATGGCAATAGAGAGCTGATTTTCACAAGTTGTCCTCTGACCTCCACATATGCATACTCATGTGTGCATACATAAGTTAAATAAATAAAAAATAAATGTGATTTACACAGGAAAGTTTTGTGTACTTTTCCCAATATGAAAGGAACAATAAGTCACCAGATACAATCTTTTTTTTTTTTTTTTTTTTTTGGTTTTTGAAGACAGGGTTTCTATGTGTAGTTTTGGTGTCTGTCCTAGATCTCTCTCTCTCTATCCCAGGCTGGCCTCGAACTCACAGAGATCTGCCTGGCTCTGCCTTGAGTGCTGGGATTAAAGGTATGCACCACCAATACCCAGGTCCAGATACATTCTTTTACCTATATTTAAACTGATTCTCTTTTACACATATTTTTAAAAAATTAGCTATTTAGTTAAAAAAACAACTTTTCAAGGTGAAAGAAAGGGCCTCAGTTCATATAGGTATAGGTAAACTGGTGTGTTTATATCTTTTTCAGAAAACATTATTCCAAAGATGGCTATAGCTACTTGTCAAAGCCCCAATATTATCATTTAAACAATATCTGTATTTGCCTAATTTATTTAATTTAAGGTTTAGAATTGTGTGTTTACCATATGATAGTTTTTCTCCTAAACGTTCCTATTCCAAGCTTACCTCTAGCGCAGTGGAATTTTACACTTTGTTTTGTTGGAATGCTGGAGAGTGACTCTGACTTGTGCATGCTGAGCAAGTGCTTTCTCTCCTGGTGTGCTGTATCCCTGGGCTTCAGCACTTTCAGAAACTCACTTAAAAGTGGTAATACGTGTACCTTATAAGCCATTTGGACCTTGTAGGAAAGTAAAAAGAATATAGTGATCACCTAAAAGCCTATGTAGAGTAGCTTCTGACATTTGGCATCCTGATTTATTTCCAAGAATAAACAAACATGTAAGTAACCACAGTTAAGAGATTGAAATTATGACTCAGAGGTTAAGAGCACTTGGTGCTCTTCCAGAAGACCTGGGTTCAGTTCTCAGTACCTACAATGGTGGCTCAAAACCGTCTCCTGTAACTCCAGTTCCAGGGGATCTGATGCCCTCTTCTGGCTTCTGTACGCACCAGGCATGCATGCATGTGGTGTGCAGACATGTGCAGATAAAAACACTCACACATATAAAATAAATATTAACACACACACACAGTTAAAGCATATGTGTACAATTTTGTGTTTGATATTTAATGTTTAGCATTGCATCATAGGCATCTTTCTGCACCAGTAAAGTTTGTAAGCAATTAAATGCTATACACACACACACACACACACACACACACCCCGTTATTAAATCTGCTAGGAATTGACGATTCCAATAACCTGTTTTCATTTACAGTATGCTGTACTTAATTTGAAAACCAGAAAGGTTTAACTTTGAAGCTCATTTGTTTATATGCGAGTTTGTATAGGTATGTGCATGTTGAGGTGGGTGCTCTTGGAGACCAGAACAGGGCATAGGATTTTCTCAAGCAGGAATTTTACTTGGTTGTGAGTTGCCTGATTTGGGTGCTGAGATCAAACTCTGCTCTTCTGCAAGTGCAGCAAGCACTCTTACCCACTGACTCAACTTTCCAGCCCCTGAAGCACATATTAAAAGTTAGATCTATTTGTAACTGTATTTCAATTCATAGAAATATATAGGTTTCTTATTTTGTATTTAAAGATGGGGTAGATATTTTCATAGTTCATTGACCAAGCAATGGTTTTCTTCTTTAATTTCAGAATTCCATACGACATAATCTGTCACTGAACAAATGTTTCCTTAAAGTGCCTCGATCCAAGGATGATCCTGGAAAGGTAGGACATTTTCTTAAATTGAAGTGCTATGTCTCTTGGCACATATGAGTCAAGACCTTCTCTAGTTCACTGATCAATAGTTTTTTTGTGAAACAGCAAGTACTCCTGCCCACTCTTGCTTAGGTGATATGTGTTAAAGACCAGCTCTTTTTAAAAATTTATTTATTGTTTTTTTGAGACAGGTTCTCACTATATCCTGGCTATCCTGGAATTCATAGATATCTACCTGCCTCTGCCTCCTGACTGTTGCAATTAAATGCTTTGCCACCCCTCACCCCCAACTTGAGAGCTCTTTTAAAGTAACAAAGAAGCCAGCGAGAGCTTGTCATTGATAGCTTGCCTTGCTTTACCTAGCTTTTGCTTGGTTGTTTTCTTAGTGTTGTATGTGGAATCGTGGAATGTAACAGCTGCTTGTCAGGAGCTGTAGTGGCTTAGCTGTTACTGCCTGGGTTGGAACTGTGCACTTGGCAAGTAGAAAAGTGCTTTAATGAAATAAAAGTTTGTTTCTACTCCATTCTCATAGTTGCTTTATTATCTCCTGATAGAATTACAGTTTCAGTGTTTCAGCCAGAGGGGGGAAGGACATCCCCCCCCCCCCCTTTTTGTTTTAGTGCAGCAGTAGTACAGCTACAGCTTTGTAGAATCAGTTCTTTTCTAAAGCTTAGATTGCTGGGTTGGATCATACTTGGTTGTCAACATGAGTTGCTAGATTTGGACTGTGAGACAGTTATGCCTGTTGGTAAGATAATGTTCTTATTTGAGTGATTAGGTGTCTGTTCTTTGTTAGAGAATATCCTTTTCAGTTTTACTGTTATTTTAGTTGTAGTTTAGCTCATTCATAGCTTATGTGAAGATCATCTGTACGTTTCATAAGCATGTCTTTTACATGGTTATGTTCAGTTCTTTCCCTCACCTCCTTTTGGCTAATTGCTTATCCCTCAAGATTAAGCTCTAGTACTACTTCACTGAAGAGGGGTTTCTCTCATTGTAGCCACTGTTACGTTACACCAGCTCCTAAACTGGTCTCTGTTTTAGGGCTTGCTGTCTCTGTTTATAGGCTCTTTCACAAAGCAGCCAGCAGTCTTTCAGAAATGCTGACCCCATACCCTAGTCGTTACTCTTCATTTATCTACAGAGTCTGAATTTTTGAATCATGTTTATCTTGTTCACTGTTGAACCCTAGTTCCTTGCACAGCGGTCATTGCTATTGAGGAGGCGACACCCCTGTTGATGAGCATACTGTACCTTCCTTTTTTTTTCTTGACGCCCACACTCCTGAGCAGTGATGTTTCATAGCACTTTTGAGGATTTGCTCTCCCTATAATACTTACTTTTTTACTTTTTATTTATGCTCATTTCTCTAGCATTGTGAGTAGGAATTGATAATGAAAAACTTCTTTCAGGCTTGTTTTAAAAAGACCTAGTTAATCTTTAATGTCCCTCACAATTTTTTTTTCTTTTAAAGACAGAATCTTACTCTATAGGCTGGCCTAGAACTTGATAAGTAGATTAATCTTGCCTCAAATTCACAGAGATCTGTCTGCATCTGCCTCCCTTCCGAGTACTAGGGTTTAAAATTGTATGTGACCACACCCGGCAATTTTCATTGTTAGTATACGAAGCACGTTGAAAACTAATTTTAAAAAAGAAGATATAATTTAAAGTCTATGAAGGCACTAATTGGATTTTACAAACACTTGATTCTGATTTAACTTTTTAAAAATTTGCTTGTTTCTGTGTTTTGAGACATGTCATACTATGTAGCCCTGCTGTCCTGGTGTTTGCTATGGAGACTAGGCTGGCCTTTAAACTTGCATGCAGCAGGCCTCTGCCTCCCTAGGGCTGGAATTGCAAGCATGTGCCATCATGCCTAGTTCTAACTTTTTTTTTTTTTTTTGAGCTGAGGATCGAACCCAGCTACCACTGAGCTAAATCCCCAACCCTAGTTTTAACTTTTAAAGGGAGTAAATAATCGCTATAATTAATACCTGATTTCTAACTATTTAATGTAACTAAATTGTAACCAATTGGAAGGCCATTAAACACTTGACTGCTAGTTTTATTTTCTTATGCACAGAAGGTAAAACCCTTTCCTTTAATTAAATAGTATCATGGAGTAAGGCTGATTTAAAAAAATGTAGAGTTCATTTTGTAGTTACCTTTTGGGCCTAGGTTTATTTCAGAACGTAGTTAAAATACAGAGGGACTGGAAAAATTCAGGGGACCTATATTAGGCAGCTCACACCCACCCGTAACTCTAGCTTCAGGAAATCCAACACCCTCTTCTGGCCTCCATGGGCATTTATATTCATGTGCACAAACCCATACACATACATAACACAAAATTAAAAAGAGAATCTTTTTTAAACATAGAGATGAATACTGAGAGATAGGAGCTTTCAGCTTTTACCATTTGTCCCTAGCATTAATGTTTTATGTTCATCAAACCTGCCACTGTTCTCCTTAATTTATTTAATCTCACAAAGTTAGATTTATGATAGTGTAATTGCTTTCACTTGGGGTCCCAAAGCTAGGTTTGAGTAATAGCCATTGTTCGTACTGATTTTGGTTAGAAGTTAATGTTGTGAAGTTGTTCTTAAAAGTAACACATTTCTGTGAATAAAGTCATTTTTATTTGCTACTTAAAGTTTATTTATTTTATGTGCATGGGTGTTTTA
Organism: Peromyscus nudipes; assembly: GCA_902168325.1. Lineage (NCBI taxonomy): Eukaryota > Metazoa > Chordata > Mammalia > Rodentia > Cricetidae > Peromyscus > Peromyscus nudipes. The sequence continues at coordinate 6,176 of CABHPH010137777.1, read as the reverse complement.
TCTGCATATAAGTCTGTTTATCACATGTCTGCCTGGTGTCCCCAGAGACCAGAAGAGGTTGTTGAATACCTTGAGATTGACTTAAAGGTGGTTGTGAGCTTCCATGTTGGTGTTGGGAATTGAACCTGGGTCCTCTTTAAGAGCAACCAGTGCTCTTAACCTCTGAACTATCTCTATAGCCCCTTTATGAGATTGAATGAAATTGTGCTTTAGAAGAAGACAAAATTCCATTGCTTTTTAAATGTTTTTGAAACCTCAGTGTTACCCCACTTTATAGAAGAGATGGTTAAGGGCAAGGCCAGGGTTCTACTTATTCATATTCAGTTTGGTATTAGAGACAGCTATTCTGGTCATAATTACATAACAGTTGCAGAAGGCAGATTGATTTGAAGAGGAATTCTTCAGGAAGAGCTGCAACCGGCTCTTCAGTTTATCATTAGGAGTGTCTCTTTCCAGCCCCCAGTTCCACTCATTTTTTTTTTACTTTATTTATTTTCTTTTTTTGAGACAGGGTTTTTCTGTGTAGTCCTGGCTGTTCTGGAGTTTGCCCTGTAGACCAAGCTGGCCTCAGAGATCTGCTTGTCTCTGCCTCCTGAGTGCTGGGATTAAAGGCCACCTGCCTTGATGACTTGATTTTTTAGGTCAGTTAATGGCAGAGATTATGTTATTTTAGTGGCATCAGGACTTTCCTCTGTGTTGCTCCACCTCCTTCCAAGAAATCTGTGATCAGCACAGCGGCTTAGGATGAATGCTGAACGCGTGAGGTTCACTTGCTGAGTGCTTTTCCCATACCTGTCTTCTTGAGAGGAGGCCAACATGTTGGTTACGTTTGGATATTTATAAAGAAATTGTTGTTGTTGTTGCTTTGTTTATTATATTACTGTTTTCTGGCATTTGAGAAGCTTTTCCAAAACCACCTTCACCACAGTAGGAGAAAACCATTGAGCCAAGGTGGGGTGGGAGTAGATTTTGGTTTGGGGTATAGGATGGATTTTGTCATCTCTTAGAATCTTGCTAGCTCTAGTCTTGGCCCATTAGGCCAAAGAGGTAGAAATAACTGACATAACATCTTTCCCCTTGTTTCATGCTGTGGCTTCCTGTTCGCTGTGTTACCAGAGAGGTATAACGAGTAGCCTAGACCCAAATTGCTTGTTGAATTACTTATTGTCTTTCCTCTATTCTTTGAAATAATTTCAAAGAGCCATATTGTTGCTTTTTTTTTTCTAAAGAAATACAAAATGAAATTATTTTGTCACTTAACTATAACTATTCTTTTTAGGAGAACTTTTTTTTTTTTTTTTTTTTTCTTTTTTTGGTGGGCTTTTTTCCTCGATTTTTTTCCTTTTTTTTTTTTTTAAGAATTTTTTTTTTCTGTGTATGAGTATTTTGCTTGTGTGTAGTAGCTCAGTGTACCATGTTTGTGCCTGGTGCCCAGGGAACCGAGAAGAGGGCTTTGGGTTCCCTGGGACTTGAGTTACAGACAGTTGTGAGCTGCTTCTGGAAGAGCAGCCTGTGCTCTGAGTCAGTGAACCGTCTCTTGAGCTCCTTTCTCTGATTTTTAACGACCATATTTTTTATCCTTGCTCATTAGGTCTGTTTTCCTTATTTTTGTTTAATTTATTGATCTAAAACTTTTTTGTAAATGTTTTATTCTTTAGTTTGTATATGCTTAATAGTGATCTTAAAGGTAAGTATTGCTTGCATTATGAAAACACAGTTGACTTTCCGTTTAAAAATGGTAGCTGTGTTCTGTTTCCTGACTTAGTCTTCTTTCAGCCTGGTTCTTTTTCCAGTTCAAAAGAATATTTCATTTGAAAGGATACAAAGAACTCTCGGAAGTAGCTTCGACAAGTAGCATGAGTAGCCATAGACTACTAATAGCTAAGAAGGTGGAGTCTACCTGCCTGTTCTGGGGTGTTAATTACATACAGTTACTTCAGAAAAGGAGCTGTATGTAGAATGATGGTGGGGAAAACTGCCTGAGAATAGAAGGTCACCATGGCTCTGTAGATTTTGCTCTCATCTTATTTGTAAAGAAACAAACTTAGCTGCTTATAGAAGCAGTTTTGGGAACTTCTGAGATTGTGATTTTTTTTTTAATTCCATCCTCTGACTTAGTATAAAGGAACATAACACACTTAAACTCTTTGCATTGTCTTCAAAGGAAATTTTTTTGGGTGTCAGGTGGGTGATGTAATTGTAGATTATTCCATTTGGAACATCTTATTTTTAAAAGATGTAGAGAAACTTTAAAGACAATGAGAACATAAAATAGAACATTAAGAGTTTGACAGTTTTGCAGGAATCCGGTATTTGTCCCAAAGACGGAAGACCAAAACAACAACAACAACAAAAAACCAAACAAACAAGAAAACCAAGCCTCCAGACTTAAAGTACATGCATATGGTTTGTGAGGAAGTTGACTGCTTATCTGTCTCTTTGTATAAAGCCAGAGAGAAAATAGGACATAAGGATAACCGAGAGTGTGGTTGGATAAAAGTGAAGACATCCTATTGGAGTAAGATTAAAAAACAAAAAAACAAAAAAACCACAGGAGTTTGTAAACGATGTTTTAGAGTTTGCTGTTTTTGATGTATTTGAGTAGACTTAGTGGTTTTAAATCACTGTAGCTAAGAGCCCCAGCTGCCGTCTGGTCATAGGACATAATCGAGTTTAGTTGAAGGAGCAGTTTGAACAAAGTTCAAGTGAATCAGTGATTAAAGGATTTAATAACAAGGTCCAAAAGTAAAGAAGTGGATTGATGCCAGTGAGCGAACGTCAAGGCAAAGGTCAGTTGTGAATGTCATATCAGCCGTTAGACACACTGGGGTATGAAAGCCAAGGGTAGCTGGGCCTCGTGGCTTGTGTACTATTCCAGCACTGAGGAGGCAGAGGCCAGTCTGAGCTGCAGAGTGAGGTACTTCCATTAAACAACAAAAGGCTGGAGAGATCGCTCAGCTGCACGCTTGCTGCTCTTGCAGGGGACCTGAGTTCGGTTTTTAGCATTCACATCTGATGGCTCACAACTGTCCATTAAGAAGCTCTAAGTCCAGGAGATCTAGCACACTCTTCTGGCCTCCATTGGCACCCCCTGGCACCTACACATACACATATAAAAATAAAATAAAATCTTTGAAAATCAAAAGCTAACATTGATAATAGGTATTCCAAGAATTTGAAAGACTCATAAGCTCCCAACCCCCGCATTACAGCATGCTGTGAGCAGTTTCCCCTCAGCACATGCAGTGTCACGCTTGGTTGTTGTGTCCCCTTTCCAGATCTAACCATTTTATAAAATATCTAACCTGAAAGTTAATTTTGATGGCTATAAATGGTAATCACTCGCTTTACAATTCTAGAAAATTTGAGAAGCATATAGTGTAACCACTTTGATCAAGATTATGTTATTCTGTCGTTTGGGAGTCAGTCTCCCCTTTCTGAGGCCCTAGCAATTCCTAATGTGTTTTCTGTTTCTAAGAATTTTGCCTTTGTTAGATTGGCATGTAATCAGTACATGGTCTTTTTAATTGCCTTTTTTAAATTTAGCATGATGCTTTTGAGATTCATCCATGTTGTGGACATAACAGTTTGTTCCATCTTGCTACATGTATTACATCCTGTGAGTTTTCCACACGAAATGAGGCTATGAGAGTTGTTGCTATTAGATCATCAGATTCCTTTGGCTTAGACCAGATAATGATAAATATTGAGATTTAACAAACTAGTAGTCATATTAAAACAGCTAGTAGTCATATTAAGCTGCCTTTTTAGTGGGTTACATATTAAGGATAGGTGAGCTGTGTGTCTCTTAGACATTCAGAATGATATAGAAAAACTTTATATTTAACTTTAAAAAATTCTGGCCGGGCGTTGGTGGCGCACGCCTTTAATCCCAGCACTCGGGAGGCAGAGGCAGGCGGATCTCTGTGAGTTCGAGGCCAGCCTGGGCTACCAAGTGAGCTCCAGGAAAGGTGCAAAGCTACACAGAGAAACCCTGTCTCGAAAAAAAAACCAAAAAAAAAAAAAAGAATTCTGAAAGAATTAAATTAGGGTACTGATTAAATAAAAACACGTAAGATACTTTTACATATCTTTAACATTTAGAGAAGTCATTTATTAAATCAATATGGTAATTGCATATTTTAAATCTATTAGTTTAGGAGTAAATTACTTAGCTGTCCCTCTAGACTTCATTTACTTAATTTGATAATTAATGCATCTAAAAGCGATGAAATCTGCATTTGTTCCAAAAGGATGTTCCAGGAACCTAAGTTGGCATTGGGATAATTGTTTATACATTCATTCATTCAGCCAGCCAGGGAGCCTGCCTTTGAGAGCCTACTGTGTTTGATTATTAATAGTCTCCTTTGTGGTTGAAGAGAGTAGCTCTGGTGCTTAAAGTAACACTTCTGAGGGAAAGATGATGGTGTTTATTACACTGATGCAATGAGAATAAACCAGACTCAAGCCAGCAAGTATGATTGCTTTTTATGTGGGACACGCGGGTTGCAGTAGCATCCTAAGATGCTGTGGGCAAGATGAATGGCCACATAGAAACTGGGAATGAGAAAGAAAAGATTACTATGTGATATAAAACTATGGATATCAGGGATGGAGAGGGTCTGGTTTTGTTTTCAAAGTTCTTAAAATAGGTGTGCGTTGAGAGCTAAGGAAGAGTGGAAACAGTGAGCATATGCTTCACAGTGGGCTTATTTAAAACATAAAATTCGCAGAATTAGCCATTTAGATTTGCTAGCCACTTAGGATAGGAATTGCTCTCTGGAAAAAAAATTATTACTTTTTTCTACCTAATCAGATAATAACCTTTTCTTTTCTTTCTTCTTCTCCCCGTCCCCCCTCCTCCCGTTCCCCCGCTTCTCGAAATAGGGTTCCTTTGTATAGCCTTTGGCTGACCTGGAACTAGCTCAGTAGACCAGACTGGCCTCTAATTCACAGAGATCCACCTGCCTGTATAGTTGTTGATATGACTTGATGCCTATATTTGTATATTACTTAATAGAACCAGAGCTCTTTTACATGTCAAATCTTGATTCCAGATGAAATCTGGTCAAACCTGGCTTTAGATGGTGATCTTTGAGTTTTTTTTCATAGGTTTTTTTCATGTAAGGGAACTTGTAGAGTTGTCAAACATATGAGTGTGCATGCTTTTTCACAGGGTTGGCTGCTTTCCAATGTTTTTAATTTTGAGTGCAAAGTAGTATCTCACCATGATTTTGATTTGCCCAGTCCTAATCACCGATTTTTAAAAAGCATCTTTTTATGGCCATTTGTGTATATTTTCTGAAGGTTCTTTTCAAACCTTTAAAAATTATTGATGTTATTACAGAGAAGTGTGAGTGTGTGTCTGTGTGTGTGTGTGTGTGTGTGTGCGCGCATGTGTGCGCTTCATGGAAGTCTTTTGATAGATTTATATTGTGAAAATACTTTCTCAGACTGAGGTTTGCCTTTTTATTATAATTATGCTGTAAAAAGAGTAGTCATGTTAAATGTTAATGAAATAAAATGTATTTTTAATTATTTGGTGATTTTTGTGTGCTGTACAGGCAGACAACTAGTATATAAAGATTTTTTCCTGTTTCCTTTGTAAGTTTGATATTTTACATTTATGTTCATGATTCATTTCAAATTAATATTTATGTGTGGTGCTTTTAATTGTCCTTTTGAATTGTTCTTTTATCTTTATGCAATATTCTTTTTTTAAAATGGATTTTTGTGTGTTTGTGTGTGATGCTGGCACACCATGCTGGCACACAGAGTGTTTGTGTGGCAAACACTCTATCATTTAATTTATGTCTCAGTACCCACGTTGGACAGCTCACTACCACCTGTAATTCTAGTTCTAGGGTATCTGACACCTTCTTCTGGTCTCTGAGCCTGCATGCACATGGTGCATATACATCCGCACATGCACATAAACTAGAATAAAACTCATAGGAAGAAGAACCCTAGTGACTAGCGTATCCTAAAGGAAAGCTAGGACTCAACTAGAAATCAGGAGACAGGAATTCTTTCCAGGCACTACTTTGTTTTTTGACAGTGACTCAGCTGTGCCATGCATAATCAGTATTAGATTAGAAGTCTCTAACCCTTTTTTCCCTGTCATAGTTATTATTCTATTGCTGTGAAGACCATGATCAAGGCAACTTTTTTTTTTT
>CABHPH010137776.1:4774-26323 GCA_902168325.1 Peromyscus nudipes | reverse complement strand
AAGGGGGAAAATACAGAACCTTTGTAGCTGAGTGACAGCTGGTGTAAGCTTACCTGTGCCCTCTGGGAATACTTCTGTAACACTGATTATTTAATCACCTATACTGCAATGCTATTTTAAAATTACAGTTTCTTAAACATGTAAGAGGATTATTTACATACTTATTTCCAACCCTATTCAAATCATACATGGACAACTGAAAGACCATGAGGACTTTTTATTTCACATTTTAAGGATCCTATTTCTAGGAGACCTTGGCTTTAAACAGTCAGTGGCATTGAACACACAATCCTATGTGTGGTGTGAGAGTCAACAATGGTGTGGGTCCAATGCATGTTGTCTTCCCAAGAGAAAACATAGCGTTCACCACCTACATGCTGAGGCAGTCTGAGGTGTGGACACGGCAGTCAGTTGAGTACAGCGACTCTCAAGCTACAGGGTAGTTCAGCATCCTCTTCTAGGTAGATGTGGAAACGTCATCCCTGACAAGGCAGCTGCTGGTGGTATGGCCCAAAGAGCTGAATCCTAAAAGCACAACACAATGATTCTAATACAAGTGGTCACCACCCTCACCTTGAGAAATATAACCTGAGGGTTTTTTTTTATTTATTTTACTTCTTAATTGTCAAAATTTAATCATTTTATTTATGCAAGTGTTTTACCTACATGTATATGTGTGTACTACATGTATGCCTGGTGTCCACAAAGGGTGAAAGATGTCATCAGACCCCCTGGAACTGGAGTTCATAAATGGCTGTGAAGCACCATGTGGGTCTTGGGAATCAAACCCAGGGCTTCTACAGGGGCAACAACTGCTCTTAACTGCTGAGCTACCTCTCCGGCCCCAACCCCAAAGCGCTTTTAAAGACCTCTTTAAATCAGGGGTCCTGGCTTTCCTGAAACTGTAACTACTTTTTCTGATGCATTATGAAGTAGGTCAAAGGGCTTCCAACAGGTGCTTCCTCTGTGGACGAGACACTGAAGAATGATTGCCCAACTCTGAGCATCCCTTATCCCAGGCCACTAGGATACCTGGGAAGAAAAAAAGTTGACGCTTAGAGATTGCTCAGTGTTCTCAATTCCATCGTTCCAGAGCGAGAGGGGCAATTGAGTAAAAATTGAGAGAGAGAAGCAAATTTCCTCAGGAGACCAACGAAGACAGAGGAACCTCCTTTGGGTCACCCAGCACCAAGTGCAAAGGGAAGGAAGTGAACCTCAGCAGATGGTGATCTAGCTGGTGTGCATACTCATTCCCTGCAGGAGGACCTGGCCTCCAGCCCGGGAAGTCATGGCCACGTCTGAATAACATGTTCAGAGAGGGTGTGCTCATCCTCATCAGGACTGAATAGAAGCCATTTCACGTCTATTATTAGTGCCAGGAAATGACCCACAAAGAATATGTCACACATAATTACAGGAACTCCCTAACAGGAGGGAAACTTCAAAAAAGAAAGAGAATTGGTCGATTCAGCATTGTGAAGAGTTTGCTGTTTGCCACATGCGAAGCCTGACAAGTAAGATGAGTTCTTGTCTAGACATCTGCAATGGACAGAAAGGATCAAGGATAACCGCAGCGACAGTCTTCAGATAAGCCAGTGAAAAAATTCTCCTTGGAGCCAATATGCTTCTTGAATAACAACAACAATAATAGTAATAATAATGAAGAAGACACAAACTATTCTTAACAATAATCTCAGTACCCTGAAATTGCACTACTTTTGTTAGTTCTATCTTTTAAACCATGTTTTTTTTAACTTTAATTAAAAAAAAAAAAACTCGCCGGGCGGTGGTGGCGCACACCTTTAATCCCAGCACTCGGGAGGCAGAGCCAGGCGGATCTCCATGAGTTCGAGGCCAGCCTGGGCTACCAAGTGAGTTCCAGGAAAGGCACAAAGCTACACAGGGAAACCCTGTCTCGAAAAACCAAAAAAGAAAATCAAAATAAATAAATAAATAAATAAATAAATAAATAAATAAATAAATAAATAAAACTCGCAAATAATACAAGCACATACATTGTATATGCACCTATTCGTGCAGGTGCATGTGTGTGTGGATATATGTGTACCTTGAAGGCCAGAGAATAATCTCTGATGTTTCATCCACTGTCCACCTTATCTTTAAGACAAGGTCTCTCACTGCCCTGCCACTCACAAAATAGACTAGGTTGGCTGGCTGGCCTGGCAGCCCAAGGGTCTGTTTGTCTCTACCTCTAATCCTGGGGTTATAAGAGCATGCCACAACCATGTCTTGCTTTTTAAACATAGGTTCTGGGGATCCAACTCAAATCTTCGTGCTCTCTTGGCAAAGACTTCACTGATGAGGCCGTCTCCCCAGCCCAACACATCCGTAATTTTTTAAAATCAAATAGAGGCTTACAAACAAACAAAAGGCTACAGTCTTTTGGCCTTCCCTACTATCCTGCAGGAGAGCTGATGCAAAGACAAGTTCTCTTTTTACAGAGGCAGCGGGTGTCCTGGGCTGGTCTGAACCAGCTCAAATGTCCTTTCCCAAGTGGAGCACTCAACTCGGGGAATGGGAATAACAGGGGTTTATGCCAATCCAGAGGCCACTCTGGGAACTCTGCAGGCAGCTTCAGTGGCGGGTCACAGCTGCAACCCAGTGGTGGAAGAGAAGAAGAGACTGTAAGGGGCCAAATGTGCTCAGTTACACTTCCCCAACACCTTTTCTCTTTCTCCCCATGGTAGACTAAACAATGGTCCACAAAACACCCGAGTCCTATCCTTGAGCCTGTACAAGTTTTCTTTTGGGAAAACATGGCTTTCTAGATGTGATTAAATGGAGGAGCCTGGGATGGGGAAATTTTCCTGGGTGATCTGGGTGGACTTACATGAGTAGAGGGGAGACTAAGGAAAGCAAATGGAGACCTAAGAAGTTGCTACCTCCTATGCAAGTTGTTACATTGCTGGCTTCATAGACAGGAGAAGGGACTACAAGCCAAGGGGTGTAGGGCAGTAGATGCAGGGGTACCATTCAGCTTTCAAAACTGGAAAGATGGGGGAAGCACATCTCTTGAGTGAAAGAATGAATAAATAGCTTTACATAGTTATGAAAGTAGGAATCCCCATTCAGTTGCTGTGGATAAAACCCATCTCCCCGTATTTAAACTACAGAGATGTGTTTCTGTTTCTCACAGATGTCCTTGATCTCTGCGTGGACTTCCTGGCCATAAGAGTGACTGCAGATCTGAATATAGCCACAAGATGGAGACTTTGTCCTGTTTAGCACTGGGAACCGCCCAGCTCCATGAATTTCTGTGCCTACTAAACACCTTAGTTAATAATCTCTAATCCAGGTCCCTGACCCCACCCACAGGGAAGAGAATCTGGGGGCCACAGGATCAGTTTTTAAGGAGTCTGATCTAACACCATGTCTGCTAATTCTCACTGTGGTGTTCAGAGGTATCACTTTTCCCTCTGCTATCTTCTCTGGTCACCAGTGCTTACTGCTCTTGTACTCTGAAAATCACAATTCTTCATGTAAAAAAAAAATGGTCATTGTTGTTGTTTCCGACTTTCTGTTTCCTTCCACCGCTATGCCTAAAACAGATGGCAAATTTTATTTCACAGTGCTACCTGCACTGGCCTATGAGTTGCTATCCTCATGAGACAAAGAGAAGGCTTGGTCCAGACAAACAAATGTCCTCCCATAGCTTGTACTGACTGCTGAACTAGGTGCTCAAGTTTCTGAAAGAGTCAGACATGGACAAGCAGCTCTGAGTTACGGGGAAGAAGACACCGACAAGCAAATGGGATGATTGGCACAAATGGGGAGCACTATTCTTTCTATCACCAGAGAAACATATGGGAAACATTGCCACGTGGAGACTGAGGTGATCCTTGGGCAAAACATAACATGAAGTAGACCATGCATGACACATAAAATTTTATACACCAGAAAGAAGGCAAATGGCTCCGTAAGCTGACAGATGGCTTGAGCAAATTATGCAGCCAGGAAAGGAAGCAGAAATTGAGAGAGCGGAAGGTATGTTAGGTCAGTTACACAGTGGAAGCAGATGACTCCGAATTAACAGTCATATTTCTCACTTGTTGCCTGTGCTAAAGTCAGCAGAGCTTTGCTCCACTCATGGACCCAGGCTGAGGTCAGCACCATCACCCTGCATCTCCATCACCTGGTCCACCATCTTCTAACTACAAGCATCTGGACTACGTGGAGCATATCACTTCTTCTGCCACAGGAGAATCCCGAAATCGACCTATTTGAGTTGTACTATGGAAAGATTTCTCAAGCTTTAGAGAAAGACAAATGACTTGCTTCAACTCTGAGAAAATCAGAACTCCATTTTAATTGCAAAGAATATACATGTTTAACATGTTTACCAATCAGTCAGGCTTTGCCAAAACTCAAACATGAAAAGCAAGGTTTTTCTGGTCCTGTATGTAGGTTTGTAATTAATTCTGCAGAAGAACCACGGGCAAGGGTGGCTTCCAGGGACCCCACACAGCTCCAGGTTTTGCCATGTCAGTCCAATCTGGATTCCCAATGTCAATGTTAACAAAGGAAACCTCTGCCCCAAATTCCAGGTTGTAGCCTCAGAGGGTGGGGCCACAGAGCTACAGGTAGCTTCAAGTATTCTGTGTCTACAGACTGTAGCTAGAGTTTTCCTGCCTGGCCCATGGTCAGGATAAATCTCTTTCACCTGCCAGTCCCACAGCCGCTCAGACCCAACCAAGTAAACACAGAGACTTATATTGCTTACAAACTGTATGGCCGTGGCAGGCTTCTTGCTAACTGTCCTTTTATCTTAAATTAATCCATTTCTATAAATCTATACCTTGCCACGTGGCTCGTGGCTTACCAGCATCTTTACATGCTGCTTGTTCTGGCGGCGGCTGGCAGGCTGTGACTCCTTCTGCCTTCCTGCTCTTTTAATTCTCTCTGTTAGTCCCGCCTATACTTCCTGCCTAGCCACTGGCCAATCAGTGTTTTATTAGCAACACATTTGCCACACAGAACATCCCACAGCAACAGACTTTCCAAAAACGTTGTCTGTGGTGGTTAGAATAAGAATGCTCCCCATTGGCTCATATTTTGCATACTTGGTCTCTAGTTGGTGGCTGTCTGGGGAGAATTAAGAGATGTGGCCTTGCTGGAGGAAGTATGTCACTGTGGGTGGACTTGGAGGTTTCAAAAGACCATTTTGAGTTAGCACTCTCTCTACCTCACGCTTGTGGATCAAGACATGAGCTCAGCTGTTGCTTCCACTGTGCCTTCCCTCCACCATTAGCCCTCTGAAACTGTGAGCACAATTAAATGCTTTCTTTTGTAGTTGCCTTGGTCAAGGTGTTTTACCACAGCAATAGAAACCCTAACTAAGACCCAGCTATAGTGGTATTCTATTTTACTGAAATGTGATTTTATTTGTATGTTAATAAATAAAGTTGCCTAGGGGTCAGAGCTATTAGCAAGCCATAGCGAAAGCCAGGGCGGTGGTGGTGCACGCCTTTAATCCCAGCACTTGGTAAGCAGAACTAGGTAGATCTCTGTGTGTTCAAGGATACAGCCAGCATTGGAGACACACGCCCTTAATCTCAATACCAACCATAGAAGACTTGGAGGTCTGTACAGAGAGGCAGTGACGAGGCAGTCACGTAATTGGGTTTACAACCAATGAGAAGGCAGAACAGAACTCTTATTTAAAGGCGAACGCACAGGAAGTAGTGCTTTTTGGAGAGGTCTCTTGGTGGGAGAGGCTAGCTGGCGGAAAGTGGTAAGACTTTTAGCTCTGACCTCTTGGGCTTTCATCTTTACATTGGCTCTGTGTTTCTTATTTAATAAGACGGTTGGTTACATCTACACCCAGCCCTTCTCCTTTTTTGACATGCAGCCAGGAACACACTCAGGACCACAGCACTGCAAGAGTCGCCTCAATACAGAGAGGATCAAGGGAGGGCGTGAGAGAGGACTAAGGGGGAAGACAGGAGAAAAGGAGAGCACAGCTCAAACCACAGGGTTATAAGAAAAGTGAGAAGATGTGGGGGGATCTTCCAAGCCTGGGAAGTATAGGACAAGGGGTGGGGTGGGAAGAGCAGAGATACCAGCATGGACCCTGAAATGTGTAACAGGTACTTGTGTGTAGTAGGAAGTTTTCCTATGTCCTGCCTAGCCCACGGTCAGGACAAATTTCTCTCACCCACCAGTCCCGTAGTCACTCAGACCCAAATAAACACACACAGGCTAATATTATTTTTAAACTATGGCCATGGCAGGCTTCTTGTTAACTAGCTCTTGTATCTTAAATTAACCCATTTCTAGAAATCTATATTTTGCTATGTGGCATCTTGGCTTACTGGTATCTTTACATCTTGCTTCTCATGGCAGCGGCTGGCAGTCTCCCCTGCTCTGTCTTTCTCTTTCCTCCTATCTGTTTGGATTTTCTGCCTGCCTCTAAGCTACCTTACCATAGGTCAAATGGCTTTATTTATTAACCAATCAGAGCAACATATTTTCACAGCATACAGAAAGACATTCCCCTATCATTTGTGATACTGAGGAAGCCTGGAGGCAGACATGCACCTTGGCATGCTAATAGGCACCACAGATAGCCTTTTGTTCCTCCTGCCAGTAATAAGGGAACTGGCTCCTTTGGTAGTTCCTGAGGAATACTGACTTTTGTCTAGATACCAGTGTTTGGATCTAACAGACACTGACTCCATGGGACAATTGGAGTCTGTTCATTACAGTTGGAGGTTTTTTACTTGCCTCCTGTAGCTCTCCACATCACAGAGAAGCAAAATACAGCCATGAAATTTACCTCAGGGAAACAAGTTACAACAGGACTGGATGAATTGTAAAGCCAGAGGCAGAAACAGTCCACCCAAAAGCGTAGACCAAAGCTGGAGAAATTCAAGCCAAGTAGTTGTTAATCCTGACACTTGTGAGAGAAAGACCAGTTCCACAATATTGAGCCAAATTTGAGGCAAGCTTTAATTAAGTACTGACCAGAAAAATGGACTCTGGTCAGGTCCACCCCTGGGTTCCCAGTGAGTGGACCCAAGTCACATTTTACAAGGGCTTAAAAAAGCTTAAAAATGCATAATTCATTGTATTTCTCATCAGGTCCAACAGGGGCAAACATACATCCTGATGTATTTCCTGCCTACATACCTCCTACCTATATGTGATCAAATGTATCTGGTGTAGTTGGTTAAACAAACTTGTTTAGGGAATTAAAAACATGTGGTTTGTTATTTCCTAATAACTACAACTCTCAGCTTTCCAGGAAGTTACCTTGTGCGTAGGTGGGTGGGGCTTACTTCTGCTCTTATATTCCCCCATTAAGTTGTATTCTGAATTAAATCCTTGACTCTGTGATGGGTACCTGTTTATATTGTAATCTAAAAACCATCAGCTTAATGGTACCCAGACAGGAATTATCATTTACGTAAGGCATCAATGATTCAAGAGCCAACAGTAATTAGCAGAAGCAGAACGGCCAAAGGCCTGTGATGGTTGACATTAGAGTTACTATCTAGAAGGAGCCTGGAAATGGACTGGGCACCGGTCATCTTTATTTTATCTCAGGTCCCCTTTTTTGCAAAGTTTCTTTGAGTATAGACGGATTATAATCTCAGATGGTTTGTATAGAAACAATAATTTTTTTTTTCTTAAAGCCATATAATACCTCTTTTTCTGCATACAGCAGGCCAAGTGCCCTATCATACTGTAGAACTATTTCAGTTGAGAACCTACCTGTTGATAAGTCTGGGTCCACTTTTCTGGTATGCCAATTGGCATTATAGGTAGCCATTTTTGTCCCCTATGAAGGGAGTTTCCTTTTGACTTAGCGTTTCAGCCTATTGGAGGCCAAGGGACAGCATACTCGCTACTTAACTACTTCCAGATGAAACTAGGGTATCATTGTCAGAGCCCAGGAAGGCTGAAAGGCTAGTCAGAGGCTGGGCAATGGGGCTTTCATCAGAAGCATCTGGTTAACTGACCTGGCTGAAGAGACAGGAAGCAATCACATTAGCTGGATTGGTTCACATCAGCTTTCAGCAAGTCCAGAGCTCAGTAGTTTGCAGTCTGCAGGTGATCCTTGGATGGTGCCTGCCAGCTAAGTGGAAATTTGCTAAAACATATATAGACTAGGAACAGAAGTTAAAGTTTAGGAACTTAAAGGAAAATCTTACATTTGGAACTTTCAGACCCATTGTCCTAATAATTGGGGGGCAGGAGGAGTCCCAAGCCAGCGGGGAAAGAGATTCCATTCTCAGGAATAGACAAGTAGGGAAATTTAGACTGTACTTATCTGGAGTCTGTTTGACCTGTGACAGACGGATCCAAGTCTTTTGATTCCCTTGACTCTCTGACGCTTACATGATTTTTTTTAGTTTACAAAAGAGTTAAAAGTTTTAGATATATGAGCATTAATCTGTACTGAAATCCACATTGTAAAACAGCTAGGTTACACTCATGCCTTTGAGTCCTATCAAAAACTATAGCTTTGAGTTAAAAAGCATGAACATTTTTTCCTCTGTCCAGAGGACCAGATATATAGACTGGACAGAGATATTTTCAGGCCAATGAAAAACACCTTTAAGTCTATATTTAGAAGACAACCAAGGAAAATTTAAAATCTTGAGCTTGTGACTGAATAGTAAATAGTCAGTGCTCTATCAACTTATCAGAACTCTGTTGATCAATGTTAAAACTCTAAACCTTTGAAATCTTAGTATAACAATAGCATGGGATAGGGAGGAAATCTAAAATATCTCCCATTTCTCATATACCTTAAATCATTTTCTTATACCTTTATAACTTACATAAATTTTAAACCTTTTTTTCATCTAATCATTGACCAAAGACATGAGTTGTTATTGAGATTAGTTGAGACATGTTCCTTTAGTGAAAAGTTATGTCTGAAACCTGTTTATCCTTTAATCTGAAGCCTGTTGGCAACGCAAACCTGTCTGCCTCTTCTTAGCGAGAGACCTGGTAGCTCTAGATGAACTTAGAGGCTGCAGCTTTGGGGGAAGATGTTAGTGGCCTGCCAAGCTGACAAAGCTACAGTTAGCCTAGTTATCAGTGCCATCAGAGATCTGAGAAGGATAAAATAGAGTACAATCCAAATGGCCTATGTATCAATTAAAATGACAGAGACTTACCCATTACCTAGACAGCCACCCCACCAGGCTCCTGTGCTGTCAATGGCTTCGTTGGAGGCAGAGACCCAAGGGCAGCATCAGTCTTTGGCTTCCAGGCACAGCAACTCTGAGAGGCCTTCCTGTGGAGGAGGAACATGGAGGACTGGCCTGACTTTGTCAGGCAATCAACTCTCCATTATCCTGTTTCTCCACAGTTTGAGCTGGGTCCTGGTGACAGGCAAGGCATGGGGGCAGTCTATCCTAGTGGTTAGTGCTACCACAATCCAGGTGAAGCCATCATCATGCCCCATTATGTTCTTGGAGACTTTGTGGTCACTGCTAGAATCTATCTGTCATAATAAGTTTTTTTCATTAAATATTTTAAATGCCATATTCAGCAGATCTCTGACAAGTTTGAGGACCATTATCTATTAAGCATATCTGAGCTACACAGTCCTTGCTTAATTTTAGTTACTTGCTTTAGGTTGTACCTTGAAAACATATACAGGAGGCTAAATCAAGCATTTTCCTGCAATTAATTACATTAGTACTTAGCGTGACTACAAGTATAGTTCTGAAGGAGTGCCCAATTTCTAAATTGAAGCTCTTTTAATACCAAAAGAAAATTTTTAAATCATGAATATAGTCCATGAGGAGACTGGCAACATTTCCTTCCTGGTCTCTATGTAGTGCACTATTATAGAATGTCACAATTCCTTGTATGACTCAGTTTACCAAAATAGCTACAGCAAAAACTAGGGGGTTAGACATACATTCTTAAATCAGTCTCTATTAGCCTGAATAGACCTTAGGTAAGGAGAGACCCTTTGCCAAACTGCTTAGGTCATTGTCTTACTGCATCATAAGACAGGAATATCCTAGTCTGTGGTATTTAGTGTTTGGTGCTCATAGCTGCAGCCCTAATTCTTTAGCCTTTTATTTTTCTGTATATTAAGATTATATATTAATAAAGACATTAAAATAAAATATCTTATAAAATGTTCCATAGCCTTATAAATTTAAATATTTTAAAAGCTGTTCCTTACAAAATACTCATTTTTTATTTAAATTTTCTGTAAAACTCCAAAATTTCCTCTTAAAAAAGTTTAAAGTCTTGGCCGGGCGTTGGTGGCGCACGCCTTTAATCCCAGCACTCGGGAGGCAGAGGCAGGCAGATCTCTGTGAGTTCGAGGCCAGCCTGGGCTACCAAGTGAGCTCCAGGAAAGGCGCAAAGCTACATAGAGAAACCCTGTCTCGAAAAACCAAAAAAAAAAAAAAAAAAAAAAAGTTTAAAGTCTCAACTTTAAACTCCTGCAATATCAAAATAAAGGACCTTTTTAATTTCAAGAGTGATAATGTGGGGCACAACCATAATCTGCACAAGGCAAAACCAAATGCCAGCAGTGCAAACTATTCTGGGATTCTTCTGGGGCTTTTCCGAGGGGCTCGGGTCATTCTCTGGTCCTACACTTGGCAGCTGATGACTACCACATTGGCATCTCCAAAACTGTGAAGGCCTGCTACACATTGGCAAGCCTCAGCTATTTCCCATGATCCCTTCATGTCTCTAAAACCAGTACCACCTGGGTGACTCTTACTACAAAGTTTGGCTGCCAGCAAGGTACATTCTTATATATGAACACATGGAGGTACAATTTTAATGCCTCATTAAACCAGCATTGTTTTTAAATCCTATCTTTCATAAGCCTTGTTTTTCAAGACAGGACAGGAGTTACCATATAAAAATCTATCCCAATTCAAAGTATCTTGGAGATCTATTGGTTGGCCCATACCATGTGGTTGCCCCTAATCAAGATGGCAGTGAAGCCATAGGACATGCTCTCTAACCCTATCAAAGATGGCTGCCAGTCACATGGCTGCCTAAGGATAGCAGAAGGCCATGTGTTGCTTATTCTCCAAATGGAATAATGCCACACCGTTCTTTTGAGATTACCTATGCATAGATTCCAAATTACCAACAACATGTTGAGTTTTAAGTTAACTTTTTATTAAAGATAGTACATATTTTTAACCATACTCAATAAACTTACAAGGCAATAATCCCTTTAGATGTTCTGCTTTGCTATTTTTTTCCCCTTGTCATAGCCCCTGACCCACACATAGAGATTTTAAAAGCATGCCTGGGTCTGAAAAATGTGGTGGTGGTGTGGGGGGTGGGGGGCATAACCAAATTCCAGAGCAGCTTTTCAATAAAGTAGAAGAGCATAAAACAACTTTAACATTATCCATACCCAAATGACATTTGAGTCCTATTACATTAGATCCAATGGCCGGAAAGTTCAGAGATCAGTTCCAAGCCCTGGTGGCTAGTGACCAGAGAAACGGAACAGTAAGCACACACATTCAAGACTAGTCAGAGACATGTGGTGGCCACCAAATTCATACATTCAGACAAAACTTTCCCTACCTCTTCCAGTGTTGTAATTCTAGGGGCTGGAGGGAGCAGGGCAATGGAACCTTTTGATATGGCTGGAGGTTGTAAGAGTAGTGGCTGGGTACTCATGAGCTGCCACAGTAGGCAATTACAGGATGTGGTGCTGGAGTTGAAGCTCCATCCACAGTACTCCAGTGAGGCCTGCCCACTTCCCAGCTTCTTCATGGGGCCCTGGGCTTTTCTTCAAAGCTTCCCATTGATCCTCAAACCTGGCCCACCAAACCCCATGCCCCCAAAGCTCCGGCATTTCTGTCATTCATCCATTCAGTTGCTTGAGTCAGAAATATGGGTATGGACATAAGACAAGACACAGAGCCAAGCCAACAACAGAAAATGCAGAGCCAGAATGACAATAGGAAACATAAACAATTGGAATCATTTAGGGGTCTACCAGTCTGACCAAGAGAAACTCTCTTAACAAATAGGGGGCCTCTCTCTAACCTTCCTGCAGAACCCAAACACTAGGAACCCATCCAAGGCTTGGCCTCTTCGAGTTCTCTGCTCCTGAACCCATGTTGGGCCTCTCTAAGCCCTTGGCTTGGCCCCCAGTGTTGTGGAACACCCTATGGTTCTTCAACTGTTGTGCAGCCTAAGCATTGGAATCCTGTCCATGTTCTTCGGCTCCTAGTATCCCCATGGGGCCCTCAGACTCCAAGGCAGGTTGGAAGAGAAAAATTGGTGGTTCTGGCTGAACTCCAATTAGCCAGAAATAACCAGTGGGCCATGGAACATCTCACTTTACCCTGAATAGGAGTGCATAGACTTAGTCAGGTCCTCCCCATTCCCAGATCAGGGTACCCCATAACCAGAATCCAGACACCAGGTAGAAAAATATCACAGAAAGCTAAAAATGACTTCTATGACCTACCAAAAGGAGGCCTCTGTAAAAACAAACAAAAATGTTTGCTATCTCTTTCCAGAGTAGCCATTCATGTCAGGAGTTCCCAAAGCCACTGGGTTAGCCATCCCTAGGTGTGCCCACCCCCACGTGGTCTATTAGTCACAGAATGAAGAGCCCCACTCCAGAATCTGGGGATGGGAGGCTTTTTCTCTCATCTCACTGGGGCCTCCAAATATTAATCCTGAGATTTGTCTGAGAAAGACCAGTTCCACACTTTTGAGCCAAATTTGAAGCAAGCTTTAAGTACTGACCAGAAAAATGGACTCTGGTCAGGTCCACCTTTGGGTTCCCAATGAGTGGACCCAAATCACATTCTGCAAGGACTTAAAAAGGCAAAATCCATAATTCATTGCATTTCCCATCAGGACCAATTAAGGGCAAACATACATCCTGACATAGTTCCTGCCTACATAACTCCGGCCTGTATGTGATCAAGCATATCCAGTGTAGTTGGTTAAACAAATACTTGTTTGGGGAAGTAAAATTATGTAGCTTGTTATTGTCCAAGGACTACAACTCTCAGCTTTCCAGGAAGTTACCTTGTTCTTAGGTGGGCGGGGCTTACAGATTAACTTCTGCTCCCACATAGTTCCAAATGGGATGAGAGCAACATAACTTTCTCTGACAGATCAGCTCAGTTCTGTGGGACTGTGCAGTGCCTTCCTGTGTGTCACTGTGCTGATCATTCATGTCAACTTGACATCCAAATTAGAGTTATCTGAGAGGAGGGAACCTCAGTTGAGAAAATGCCTCCATAAGATCCAGCTGTAAGGCATTTTCTTCATTAGTGATTGATGGAGGAGGGCCCACCTTATTGTGGGTGGTGCCATCCCTGGGCTGGTGGTCTTGAGTTCTACAAGAAAGCAGGCTGAGCAATCCATGGTGAGCAAGCCAGTAACCAGCACCTCTCTATGGCCTCTGCATCAGCTCCTGCTCCAGGTTCCTGCCCTGTTTGAGTTCCTGTCCTGACTTCCTTCAACAATGGACTACAGTGTGGAAGTATAAGCTGAATAAACTTTTTTCTTCCCAACTTGCTTTTTGGTCAGCAACAGGAACCTTAACTAAGACAGTTACCTTCTTCACTCCTGTGACCAAATGCTTTATGTGAAACGATTTAAGAGAAGGTAATATTTTGGCTCATAGCTTGAGGGTGCCGTCAGCTGTGGCAGGGAATAAATTGCAGAGTCCATAGCAACAGAAGCATGTGGCTGTGTATACTCAGCTCTGGGCAGAGCAGCAAGAAAAGATGAGCGCTGGCAGTCCTTTATTCCTTTGAGGACCCTAGCCCATGAGAGGGTACCACCCACATTCACAGTAGGCCTCCCTCCACTCAGTTAACTCTCTGCCAATAGCCAGAAGTCTGTCTCCTGGATGAGTCCAAAATCATTCAACTTGACAGTAAAAAATAGCCATCACAGATAGGCTGGATAAAGGCTGGGTAGTAGAGTGAAAATGTAAAAAATGGGGG
This sequence comes from Peromyscus nudipes, assembly GCA_902168325.1. Classification (NCBI taxonomy): domain Eukaryota; kingdom Metazoa; phylum Chordata; class Mammalia; order Rodentia; family Cricetidae; genus Peromyscus; species Peromyscus nudipes. The sequence goes on along the minus strand of CABHPH010137776.1, from coordinate 12,371 downwards.
GGGGGATGGGTTCTTTCTCTCTGACCTGGAAGATAATGTCTTCAGAATGGGATTATTTAACAAACATTTTATTAGTTCAGATGTCCCCTCTACCCATCCCCTGCTCCTGATTTGGACAAAGTCTGGGATTGGCTGATTGTTACATGGGAGGGTTTGTCTCCACCAAGAATTATAAATGTGGAGGGGCCAATTATTACCTCAGAATTCTGAGACAAATCTCTTCTGATGTCTAGCAGTGGAGGGAAGCAGGCATCTGGATTCACCATGGTTACAGCATCCACTGTGTGTTCTTTTGCTATCAAGATGCAACTATAAATGTAGAGCACCCACTGTGGCCTGAATTGTCCAGAGAGAATGATGTTTTTCAGAATGTTCTCAAGCCTCCCTTCAACTTACCCCATGTGTATATTCCTATCCTATCGTCCAGGACACATTTCAGCAAAAATAATAATAATAATAATAATAATAATAATAATAATAATAATAATAAAATAAAAACAAAAAACAAAAAATAAATAAATAAAACAAAAACATGACAGAGCCCTTGAGCACCTAAAGAATAGTCTTGAAGGACAGCCCTTCCACCAAGGTGATGAGAGAAGAGGCAGAAGAAGAGGAAATTATCCCTTTACATGACCCACGATGCACGCTCCTTGTGGTTGTTAAGTCCGTAATTGTGACAGGGGAAGAAGTAATTGCCCTAACCAACGCTGGGAGCAGGGGTGGAGCTCACATTAGGTCACAGTGGCTGTCAGGATGCCCTGTATGAATGTTCATTTCCTTCAGACACATCTTCTCCAAGACCTGGAAACAGGCTTAGAGAAGGGGAGTGTAAACAAAATGACAATAACTCCCTCCCCCTCATTGTTAGATAAGAGCATATGTTTAGTTACACAGAAACTCCCCCTCAGTTTTGCATTTCTACCAACATGGCATGGAAATGCAGCTCTCCCTCATCTTCACTATCCGTTCCTTTGAATTTTTTCCTTCCTTTCTTTCTAACAGGTATGTGTCAATTCCTTGGTGTTTTCACTTGACTTTAAAATGACTCATGCGAGTAGATGCCTTTCACGTACTTACATGCTATCTGTGGGCATCCTTTAGTACAGAAGGGATTCATAACTTTGATATCTGTTTAATTGGGCTGTTTGTTTTCTTACCATTGAACCTTAAAAGTCTTCTACATAGTCTAAACAGAAGCGTTTTCTTAGCTATGTGGTTGGGTACATATTTTATCCTAAACACTGGCTTCTCTTTTCGTTTTCTTAATGAGGATTCTCAAAGAATAGATACTTTACTTTTTGTGAGTTGAATTTAGTAATTCTTCAACTTTACAAATGATGCTAGAATTGTAAAAGTTTATATTTCTGCATTTGAGAATGGCGTTAGAAACTAAGATCTGGGTGCTGAGTGCTGGGTGTGCTCACAGCTTCTAGGTCCTCCTACTTGACACAGCCAGTTTGTGTGTCTGATATAAGCACAAATATACAGACTTAAATTCATTAAGGGTGTGTGCATAGTTGCCTGTTTGTGTCTCTAAGAAGCTGAACATGAAATCATACCAATGTATTCAAGTCTAATTCATTGCCGTGGGTCATTCCTGTCTCCTCCTATGCTTGTCAATAACCTTCACCTCCAGCGGTAAGAAACCTGGCTCCCACCACCTGCCTCCCATTCACTTTATTGTTCAACTCAGTCTGCATGGTAGCCTGGTTTCAGAAATGTGAACCCATGCCCCATGGGGAACAACATCATCAACTAGAGGACTGACTGGGTGTTGTTGCTTTTCAGAGGTTGGTCTTTAGTCTTAGAGAGCCTATCCGGTTCCAAGGTCATGTGGGCCAGCATCTTCCCCCTACCATCTTCGCAGGGCGTTCATGCATGCAGCTACCCTGTGCTAGGACCCTTCCCCACAGTTTGCTTTCTGTCATAGGATGATAGCCTTTCAAATGATTTTTCCTTTTTTTTTTTATTTGTCTACATCAAGGCTCATTACATAGTAAAGAGCTTAAAGCGCTTAAGTAAAAGCATATTGCCACGTGTCTTTCATGTTAGTACAAAGCAGTTTCCCTGTACTAAAAATTTCCCACATGTTATCATTTTCCTCACCCCTAGGCAGCAGGTAACACCCAGATAACCGTGGAGCTGTTGCCCAACGCCATGCTGTCGTTTGTGCCAACTGGGCTTTTCTTCACTGTGACAAAATGCTGTGACACGGCAGCTAAGTGGAGAGGTTGATGTCGGCTCATGTTTTCCGTGAGTGTTTGGCTGACTCTGTTCCCCGGGGCCTGAAGAGAGGCTGAGCATCATGGCAGCAGAAGAGGAGGCTGCTTACCTCCTACGTACAGGAAGCAGACACACCCCTAATGAAATACTTTCTCTGGCTAACTCTCTCTTTTTCTATCGGTACGTCAATAGCACCTGGACATGCCTCAGTGAAGAGCCTCTGTGACTGCAAGACTTCCTTGTGAGACTCCAGAAATCTGCCAGCCAGAAATGCTGGAAAAGGAACTGTTGTGGGCTGGACATGTCAATCTGGAAGACAGAAGAAAGTGAAGCCAGAAAAATGTGAAAATCAAGAGAGGGACCAACGGAGATGAGAAAAAATGCAGAGGTGACCTCATCGTGAACCTCCTCAGATTGACAGTGCAGAGAAGGCCCTTGGGGGAGCCATCGTAATGATTGTGGAAGACTTTAGGGAGAGCACTGAGCCCCAGGTAGGGAAGCAGAAGAGAGGAGACTGTTCTGATGAGGGAGAACCATGCAAGGGAGTGTGTTATGGTTTGTTTCTTTTATTTTTTTAATTGTTTTATATTTTCATTTTTTGTTGTTGTTGTTTTCTTTCTTTCTTTCTTTCTTTTTTTCTTTTTTTTTTTTTTTTTTTGGAGACAGGGTTTTTCTGTGTAACAGCCCTGGCTGTCCTGAAACTCACTCTGTAGACCAGGCTGGCCTCAGACTCAGAGATCCGCCTGCCCCTGTATCCTGAGTTCTAGGATTAAGATGTGTGCCACCACACCCAGCTTATGATTTGGTTCTTAAAAGCCCCCCAAGATTCGTGCATTAGAGGCTTACTTAGTCCCTAGTCCCTGGCGCCGGTAGAAAGTGGTGGAAACTTTTAAGACTGGGGCCTTATTGGAAGAAGTTAGGTCACTGCGATGTTCCCTAGAAGGGAATATTTAGACCCTGGACCCTGGCTCCTCTCTTCACTTCCCGTCAGCTAGAAAGAGGGCCCTTTCCAGGGCTAGCTGCTTCCTGACACAATCTGCCTTACCACGAGCCAAACAATGGCGCCAGCAGGCAATGAAGAGAAACCTGAAATCGTGAGCCCATAGTTACCTTTCTTGGGACTTGTTTCTCTCTGATATTCTGTGACAGCAGTAGAAAGATGACTATGGTGGCAGTGAGGAAGAAAGCCACTCTGCAGAGGAAGGCTGGAAAGTGGAAGTGCAGGTTTCCTGTATTGAAGATGGCGGGAATAGCAAGGGTATTTCCTTAGAAGAGGTATAATGGGATAAAACAACAAGGACGATCCCGGTTGGCCAGGGCCACGTAGCACGAATCTTAAAAGGTCTTATTAATAAAAACAAACCTGGAGCCAGGTATTGGGGTGAACGCTGGAAGATCAGAGAAGAAAAACAAGCCACAGCCACCTCAACTTGCCAATTCCTCAGCTGATCCTGTTTCCTCAGACTGGAAGCTTCCGAGTCCTCATCCAAATGGATCTCAGCTGAACTGCTGCTCAAAGCCTAAAAGCTTTACCAGCCTAGTTCCTGGTTTTCACGCCTTATATACCTTTTTGCTTTCTGCCATCACTTCCTGGGATTAAAGTCGTGAGTCACCATGCCTGGCTGTTTTCAGTGTGGCTTTGAATGCTAGGCATGTGCTACCACTGCCTAACCTCTATGTTTAATATTACGGCTATTCTGTTCTCTGACCCCCCAGATAAGTTTATTGGGGTGCACAATATATCAACCACAGAGCCATGACACAAGATTCTCTGATCTCAGTAATAGATGCCTGGGGCTATGGCTTAAACACATTCCTTGATGTCTGTATCATGGAAACAATCCCCAAATTTGTGTGTTGCTAAGAATTTGGGAAGGCATACGGGAGTAGATTCAGTCTCGAGGCTGGGGAGGGGTCAGATGATGGCTTTATAAAAAGAGAAAGTGACTTTATAAGAAGAAAGACACACACTGGCAGACGCTCTCCCTTGTCTCGTCTCAGCCTCTTGCGTTCTGCCTAGGGATGATACAAACAGGATTGACCTCACTAGATGCACACTCCTTGATCTTGGACTTCCCAGCATCTAGAACTTGAGAAATAAATCTATGCTCCTGATGAATTACCCTGTCTTAGGTAGCCTGTTATAGCAGCACCAAATGGTATAAGCCACCAGCAATGATGTCCCCCAGAGACTAGCCAACAGGGTGGCATATTGTGAATGCCAATCACTGTTGATCAATAAATTACTGAATGAATGAGATTGCACTTAATGAATGAGTAGGTACACTTCAGACCTTCTATAAACTCTCATTTGGCTTCATCCAGGTCTTTAGGCTGAGCCATCAACTCCCACAGTCCAGGTTCCCTGGAGGGCCATAAGCTAAGCTGTGGATTCTGGATCCTTTGATCTGCATCTTCTCAGGTCTTCAAGGGTCCACACCCTGTGACCTCTGGCGTGTCTTTGGGAACTCTGCCCTGCCAACATGGCCTGGGAATGAATTAGCGGGCTGTCTGGGTTCTGAGGCGTGGTCTTAAGTTGGAGAAGTACAACAGATATCGCCTTCCCCATAGGCCTTTGTAGATTTCTGTCTTGACTGGCCAGCCTCTATCCTCACCTGCCTGCCACTGTACTTTCAGAACATGAATTTACCACTCCAGACTGAAGCAAGGCAGCCCTCCATCTCTCCCTTCCTCTTCTCTCCCTCAGCCCCGAGCATCCATCCAGCATAGCTGTTAGCTCACTTTGCTCGGTCTTTGACTTGTCTGTCTGGCATGCAATAAGCTAAATGCCTAGCTGCTTCCAGGAGAGGGGAGGCAGGGAGGAGTTTCATATTTCCATCTCATTTCCTAAGGAAGGGTACTGGGTCAGATACAGGCCACTAAATGCTTGTGCAAGTATGAACATTTTTCAGTAGATGAACACTGATTCACCTAGATAGGGCATCCATGGGAGGAACAAAGAAGTGATTCCTTCCAGATATATTTTGGTGAATCGGTGGATTTATTCTGAGTTACAGGAGTATGCAGGAGGGGTTACTTACAGAAGCAAAGGCAACTATACAATGGAAGGAAAAAATAACTCTTCCCCACCATTATTTAGCAGCTAATAGGTACATCTCGGGGCTGATGTCTCATATGTCTCCTGTTAGCTTCTTCTAAAAAAAAAAATTATGTGTATGAATGCTTTGCCTGCCGTATGTCTGTGAACCTCATTAATGGGTGCTGAGGAAGGCCAGAAGAGGGCAGCAGATCTCTGGGAACTGGAGTTACAGATGGTCGTAAGCTACTATGTAGATGCTGGGAATTGAACCTGGGTCCTCTGGAAAAGCAACAAGAGCTCTCAACCACTGAACCATCTTGCCATCTCACCGTTCCCCTGCTCAGCTTCTTATATATCTTTGGGGAGGAGTGAGGCTTGTAAGCCTCTCCCATCCTTCATAACAGAAAGCCTCATCTTGTGCAGGTCTCCTTAGGGTAATCGCAGCTGCTGAGTTCAAAAGTGCAGGGGCTGTGTCATGCCTGGAGGACGTCATTCTCCATCAGCTTGTGGGAAGATTGATGAGTGAATATTCTAATTCACTTTAGATTATACAGAAAGATCTTCTCATTCTCCTCGCCCAGGCCATGCCATCTCCCACTTTAAATAATTGTACTTTAATCTTAGGATGGGCTTATGAGACAGAGCAGAGAGGTCGTAGACAGAAGGAGAGAGAAAGAAATTCTAGAACCAAGCATGCAGAAGAACTCAACTACACAGTTTCCGGAATCACGGGTTTTAGCAAAAGGAACCTCATCAGTTTTCCTCTGCTGACTGCCATCTCTGTTTCATGGCCATTTGGGGGATCATTTGCAGTCCATCCTATAATTTTTTTTCTTGCTAAGTTTCCTTTACACAGAAAAATGATAATGTGGTTAGGATGCTTTCAAAAACCCCTAGGGAAATTAGTTTACAAGGTTGGGTATCACATACTGAAAAATGACAACACAGGACAGACTTCCCCCTCAGTCCTGCTGTAACTCCTACCTCGTGAGGTCAATACACAGGGGATATGTGCAGGGTCCTAGGAACTGTGGCCTCCAGTCCTGTCCCATGACACTAGTTCAAGTCCTCACTGCGATGCTGTTCCCAGTTACAGTGGCTTGGCCCTCTGCTCATTCTCAACAGGGCTAATGTGTGGGGTTCAGCCCTCTGCTCAATCTGAACAGGGCTGATTGTGGGGCTCAGCTCTCTGCTTCTTCTTACAGGGCTGATGTGTGGGGCTCAACTCTCTGCTTCTTCTTACAGGGCTGGTGTGTTCAGCCCATGTCAGCATTTCTTCAAAGTCCACCCCGGATGCTTTCCCAAGAGGGGTCTAGAAAGTCAGCCCTCATGAACCTTCCTCTCCATCTTCCACCACCCCAGTGCTCTGATGGCACCTGCCGTCATTCTTAGCACTGGAGGAGAACACAGGCCACATTGAGGCAGATGGTGTCTCAGGGTGATAAATAGGCACATGGATTTGAGATACAATAATTAAATGAATGCAAGGCCTCCATCTAACAGCACAGCTTAATCCAAAATTTCCAAATGATAGCACTTAACTCTTCATTTTTATCCTCTGTTATGTATGCCAAGACTGAATTATCTGTTTCCAAATTAGCAAAGTAGGGATGTAATAATATCCCTTTTTAACTTCATCAAAGATACAGTTACCAGAGTTGTTGAGGTCAGATCCTGGGCCCTGGCAGTTCTAACAAGCTAGGCTTGCTCATCTTTCTTCAATAGGTTAGTTAAAGAAACTTGTAATGGTAAAAAGCAGAAAAGAGAGTTATAATCAATGTGGCCACAATGGGAAGAGAAACAAAGAGGTTTGGTGAACCTACTCCCCAAGTCCATCTTCAGAGTCCCAACAGGAGGTTTGGGTTTAAACAAAAGGAGGAGGAATGTATAACTAAGCAGTCCTGGTTGAGGTGTGGTCCTGCCCATCCCTGATCCATCATCTCAGCTCCAGTCTCTCCTGAAGGTCAGAACAGTGTGCAGTCTCTTTCCAGAGACAAGCCCCTCCTCCTCTGCCTGACACCAGGCTTCAGCCTTTTCCTTCTCTCAGCATGAGACTCCTGGGGAAATCTCAGTTCCTTAGGGACCATTGTTTCAGTAGTCTGAGAACCAAAGAGAAGGGTACAGAATACCTGAATTCCTGCCAGGATGGTTACACCACACTTAATACACTTCCTCTTTCTTGCAGTTGGGCTGGGACCACATGCTCAGCTACCCAGCCAGCCTTGCTGGCCAGCCAGCGGGCCTCCACAGCTCTGGGAATGAGTCTCTGTGTCCGTCCCCCCCCCCCCTCCTAGCTTTGTGAGCTTGCTCCTCTGTCCACGCAAGTGGTAT
>CABHPH010137775.1:0-46453 GCA_902168325.1 Peromyscus nudipes | reverse complement strand
TCTCATTGACTCTTACTCTGCCTTTGCAGGCTTCCTCAGAAATTGGATTATACCTTCTGAAATCTTATTCTGCAGTTAGTGTGTGTCTGTTTCCCTCACTAAATCAGCAACCTCCTATAAAGATCTTGTGTATTAATCCAAGGCTTTCAAATTACAGAGTAATTCCTTAAATTAATATTCACATTTTTTGATAATCTGAAATACTTTTAGGTATCAGGAATATCTGGGGATTTAAAAAAGTGAAGACTGACCACCCTGATACACTCTTGGTAAGGGCTTTTAAAGCTGTGTTTAACATGGGACTTTTTCCTTTCTAGATTCGTGAAATTTATTAAGGAATCTTATTTATAAGAGCCACCTTATAATGGCTGTTAGTAACAGAGAATGGGGCTTGAGTAAGATGACGTCTAGTTTTCAAAAACCATTACTACTTAGCCCATTCTGATTTTTTTTTTTTTAAATCCAAACGGTTGGTTACGGATTGTTATGAAAATGGATTCTTGGACAAGCACTACGTAAAAGCTAAAATCTCCGTAAGAGGCATAACCATTACACACTTTGGCTTCAGAACAAGGTCTTCAGGAGGACATTGAAAGCAGTGCAAGGGAGGAAAAACGCATAAAAAACAGGTTATGGGGACTACTTTAAACGAGAGCCCAAACCAAACAAACAAAAGGCCCTGTACGCCACGTACTCCGCAATCCCGGGTCTAAACCGCAGGCAGGCACCCCGACTTTCCTCCCACGTGCTTTGGGGAATCTTCTAGGAATTCCCCAAAGCGGGGCCCCAAACAGGCCTAACCACGTCAAAGACGCAAGCTTCACCCAGGACAGAGGGAACTGAGGAACGACACCCCGGAGAGCGGCGAGAAGCAGCACCCTAGCGGGGGCAGGCCACCCGGCACGGACCTTTCTCAACAACGCGCAACCGCAGCGCACCATGAGCGCGAAGGGGCACGACTCCCGCCCGTAGAGCCCGCACAAAGCTTGGCGCGGCGCGCCTCTGACGTCACTGCTGCCGCGCAGCTCTGACGTCACTGCTGCTCGCCGAGGTGACGCCTTAGCGGACCGGCGCGTGCGTGGTCTAGTGCGCTGGCGGAAGAGAGGCGTGAGCCCTGGGCGGTCTGCGGGTCTGGGTTGGAGGAAGGACCGTGCAATGCAGAGCTGGGTGTGAACAAGTGTGCCCAGGGACAGCAGGGCTCAGGGTAGGAGCCTCTGCAGTTAACGTTTGGAACGAAATGCGCCGGAGACTGGCCTGCCTCACACATTTTTATGGTCGCTGAGGGAACTATGAGGTGCCAGAATTTTCTCTGAGTGCAAAACCCTTCAACAGGAGGAAAGCCAAACGTGTAAAGGACACGGAGAACCCTACAAGACTGCTGGATGCCGACCTGAGCAAACACTAGCCAACACTTAAAACTTGTGGCGCAGATTTATTGAAAGAAGTGCCACGATGTTAGCTCTGTAAGAAGAATCTTGGGTGCAGGGGAGGCAAACAAAACCCTAACCTGTTCTGGGAGTCAGCCAAGAGTTTTCACCTGTGGTGAGAACTGCCCTTGTGTGAAGGCTGTTGTCGTGAGATCATAGATTACCGTTCCTTAGTTTGGGGAGGAAGCATCAGGAAGAGCCTGAGTATCAGCCTCATTCACCACCTCCCTGCGATTTCAGTGACAAAATGTGCACAGGCTTACTAGAGGGGTCTCCCTACACTGCTGATTTTATTATTTTCTGTCATTAGAATTACCAGGTTCAGAATGCTTCCTGGCGGAATGCGACTCGTTCACCGGCCAGGGTAGTGCAGTCGAGAGGAACTGTAAGAAGTTATTTGTTATGTTCTATTTTCAGTATGAGGCGTTTTTAAAGTTAGTGACAGATAGCAGGAGGCCCCAGGCCTCAGGCCTCTCCCCTAGCTGGCACCTGGCAAAGGCTTGCCTCAGAACTCTTGACAATTAGAAAGTTACAGGCAATGTGCTACATGCCTGAGACCTAGATTAGAAAAGGGGGCAGTCTTAAGCCCCAAATTATTCATTGGGAAGGGAGCAAGTCCTAGCCTATGGGAAAAGAGGAATTTCACCAGACCAAGGGACTTTATAAAACCATCTTCTTGTGCCAGATCACCAAGTCAGCCATTTTCCCTTTTCCTATGCTGGCGTCCCTTTCTGCAGAACCGTATATTAAAAACGTCTTCATTTTTACTAGTCTCGTGAATTTGTTATTTTATCCCCCATATTTCTACACCTTAATGTGACAGCTTCTTCACTTCTCATTAAATACAGCTATTTGAAAATGCATAGTATGGAAACTACTACTAGATTCTCTCACTGTTCCTGGACTTGGAAACTGTCATTGTCATTTAACCTGTAACAGTTGGATGTTTTGTTTGTTTGGTTTTTGCTTTTTGGTGTTTTTTTTTTAACCTCTGTAGATTAACCATAAATATTAACCCAAATATTAGATGTTAGTTTCCATAGATTTACTTACCTTTCATTAATCAGAGTATTCATTTGCTACTATTAGACTTTTCCTGTTAAATCTAAAAAAAAAGCTACCATTTGAATTATGTCAGAATGTTTAACCTGCATTCATTTTCTGTTTATTTTTGATTATTGAATGCAAGCTCATTCTCTTTCCCATAACATACCCAGAAAATGATAACAATAATGAAATATAAATAAGAAATTGATATTTAAAATGCTAAGGATCATCGATGCTGAAAACAAGAAAAAAATATATTTGTATATACCTTGAACAAAACATGGTCAGAGCATGGAATATTTTATTATGATTCTGATTACAAGATGGCAAAAGGAACCTTTGAAATCTATAAACTCTCTCACCTAAGAACAGGCTGTTAAAATTGACATGAGCTGGGGCTGGAGAGATCACTCATTGGGTAAGAGTACTTCCTGCTCTTCCAGAGGACCAGAAGCTGGGTCCTAGAACCCAGGTTAATTGTCTCACAGGTTCATATAACACCAGCTCCAGGGTATCTGGCATCCCCTTCTGGGTGCTGTAAGACCTGCACAAACATGCACATACCCTCACTTTCAAAGCAGTTGTTTTAATCAGATTTTTAAACATTTTCTTTTGAGCTTTTAAAAATGTCTTACATGTACAAAGTGCATTCTGATTACTGCAATCCTTTACCCTCTCTTACCTGCTTTACTCGTTACCCCACTTCCTACAAGTCTCTTTCCCTCAGTCATGTCTCCTCATCATCATGATCCTTTGAGACCCATGGAGTTTAATCAGAATCGTCTGTGACAAAGGCTTCGAAACTATGTATTGAGCCTGATAGACTCCTCGTGGCTGAAGTGTTAATCTAATTAATCTTTATCAATAAAAAAATCAGGAGTCAAATATCAGGGTAAAAACCTGAAAGATCAGAGAAGCAGAGGAGCAACCTCCAGTTGCCTTCTACCTCTTCCATTCCTCCATCCAAAAGGGCCGAGCCCTTCCCTGCACCCTGCTTTACTACTTCCTGTATGCTATCTGTCCTTAATCCTCCAAACCTCTATGGTCAGCTAATGGCTAGCTCTGCTCTCTGACTCCAGGCAAGCTTTATTTGTCAGAACACAATCAAAATATCACATAACACATGGGTACACATTGAAGACAATGACAGAATTCATCATCAGTAACCTCAATAGTTCAAGAAGGCATAGAGCCATGCAAGCCCCCTCTTCTGATTTGTAATTGAGTAATAGGCCCAGTGTTGTATAGGCCCATTGCAAACAGTCACAGCAGCTTTGAGGTCATGTTTGCAATGGTTCTGCCATGCCCGGAAGACAACATCTCATAGTCCTTCCTCCATCTTCCAGCTCTTACATTCTTTCTACCCCTCTTCTGCTATGATTCTTGAGCCTAAGAGTAGGTGGTATAAATGTTCTGTTTGGAGCTGAACATTCAACAGTCACTTCTTCTCAGCACCTTGAGCAGCCATGAGTCTGCATTCACTGCAGTTCACTGCAAAGAGAGACTTCTCTGATTAAGGTTGGGAGTAGCATTTACCTATGGGTATAAACATAGATATTTAGAAGGCAGCTTGATGCCACGACAGTTTAGCTCAACAACAGCAACAAGTGTGCCTCTAAGACCACTACAGCTATGGATTTTGACTGAGTTTGAACTACCATTTTGTAATGTTTTGCAATTTACAAAAAAATTGAAATGATAGTCCAAATTTGCCTAGCATGTCCTAATGTGAATATATTAGGTCACCATCAAAATGGAAAAAAAATTAGGCTGGACATAGTGGTGCATGCCTGTAATCCCAGCACTTGAGAAGCTAACACTGGAGGACTGGGCTACATAATGAATTCAAGGCTTTCCCAAACCATATAATGAGACCCTGTCTCACAAAGCAAAGAACAAGGAGCTGGAGAAATGACTCAGCAGTTGAGAGAACCTGCTGCTTTTCAGTTCCCAGTACCCACATGACAGTTTACAACCAACCACATGTCATTCTAAAGGACCTGACCCCCCTCTTCTGGCCTCTTTGGGTATTGAGCACATGTAGTGTACAGATATACGTGTAGGCAAAACACCCATATACATAAAATAAAAATAAATGAATCTCTGAAAAATAGTATGGGTACAATATCATCAATTACACTTCCAACTTTTTGTTTGTTTGGAGTCAGTTTCTTGAGTCTGCTAGACAAGCACAACACTATTCACTACATCCTAGCCATAAGTACAAACTTTACTTGCTCTGATCTTCATCTGTTTCAGGTTCAATTACTGGACACGTTGCATTTAATCTAACTAACACTTTAGTGTGGATACATTTTAAAACATAAAATGGACAAATATAATTAAGAAATCCTGTATACATTGCTTAATTTTATTAACCAATTGAAATTTAAGTTGTTTGATTTGGTTCTCAAATTTGTAAATTGCCTCTACTAATTTTCTGTTTTTTTCTACCCACTCTAAATTTGATTCCCACCTTTTGTCTATAATGCTTTGGGTTATACTTGTACAAGTGGACCTAACAAGGTTTATGTGGCTCAGGCCTTGGGCTCAGTAGGAACTGAATGTTTTCTATTGGTTGCTAATTTATTTAAGAGAGAGAGAGAGAGAGAGAGAGAGAGAGAGAGAGAGAGAGAGAGAATATCACTACAGTGCTGACTCTTACAGCATACAAATTGCTTTATCTTTCAGACCTGCCAAAGTAACGTAGTAAATAACCTCTGTTGTATGCTATTCAATTGTGACCCTGGGAAATACTGTAAATTGGGGGTTTGAAATTTTAATATGAAATCATTTCAATCCTTGAGCACTGGAATTAAAGGCATTCAACACCACCACCTAACATATAATTCTTTTATATAATTCTTAATAAGAAAAAATTGAGTACTAACCCTAGTCTGTAACAAAACATGGAGGAAAACTCCACAGAATTTTTAAGTTAAGCCTGTGTGTCAGCCTCCCAGCACAACAGAGTGCTGGAAAGTTGCTAATGACTCTAGCAGGGACCAAGAATTGAGCAACAGAAAGTATGCGCCTCTGTTTAGTAAAGGATAAGTGATTTGTAGAAGGCAATGAACAGAAGGGAGATTTATAGCCGATTTTTGTGATACTTTTTCATTCACTAAGCCACATCCAGAAGACTTGATTGAAAATCCCTGTCTCCTACTATTCCTTTAAATCCTTTTTTGGTGGAGGTTTTTCTCTGCCACTGAATTCGAGCTCCACGATTTTCTGCTCACTTTCAGATGATGATCACTCCAAAGATTTTTTTAGCCCACAGAGACGATGTGGCCTTAAGACACTGTAGATTCAGAAGCATTGGTTCTCCCACTCAGTTTTGCCGACAGGAGCAGAACAGGGCAGCTCAACAGCCACTGGATCCAGCTCAGTCCACCCAGAGGCTGAGAAGCTAACCATTTCAAGATCCACTCACTAAGAAGGTTGGAGATTCTACTGATCGTTTGAAAACACACCTTCCATAAATTCTCCTTTGATACACTACTTTCCATGTCATATTTTTTCAGGTATATTAAGTGAACAAAATAATATTTTCTTGACTCTGGCTTTAGAGGGGGAACAGTTCTGAAAGTCTACAGCTCTTACTTGGCTTAGACTCACATTTCATTCTGAATCTTGATTAAGTTCTGGGTGTTTGGGTTGTAGTTACATTTGTTATTGTTCATCATCATCATCATCATCATCACCATCATCATCATCATCATCATCATCATCATCATCATCATCATCATTTCAACCCTGAGTTGCTTTCTGTTGCATCCAGGATCTCACTCCTGGTCAGATTTGTAGACACCTTGTTCTACAAGACAAAGTTCCTTGCTATGAATTCCTGTTTCTAAAGATGCCTCTGAGAATTCCTTTTTATGGTTCATTTTCTTGCATGATCTCTTTCCTCTAATTTTCCCTTATTCCTACTAGTATTACTGTTTCTACGTGCCCTAAATGCTGATTTTTTTATGCAGTTGTCTTATGTTGTCTCTCACACTTGAGATGTACTTCCTTCAGTAGAAATGCTTGTAATTACCATTTTCTCCTAATGGATTTAAACTTCACTCTTATTTACCATAAATCATTAAAATTAAAAAGTATTGGTTCTCAGTAATAATCAATAATAGTTTAAAGGTACATCCTGACCTCTCCTTAGTTAGCCCTGATTTAAGGTACAAACATATTAACATCAGCTTCAGGACAATACAAATTTGAACCAAGGGAAGAAAGACAGGAAAGATATGAAAATTTATATTTGAGTTTGTCATTGTTAGACTAGATTTGAGTTTCTGGAATTTGCAAATGTTGAGGCTAAGTCTCTCATGGGTGGTGGGTATTTTGAGAACTTGTCCCATCCCTGGGGCTTCTCTGCTCTGCTAACCTAGTGGACAGATAGGCATTTGACTGGATTTAGACCACCTCTGCTTCCCAGCCTGTTGAATGATATCTGAGCCAAAACCCAATCACTTTTTCTCTTTTGATGGCCTGAATAGATTGAAACCAAAGCAAACTTTACCCCATACCCACCCTCCAGGTCATGAAACATTTCTTACCACACAAATTTAGAAGAACAGGGCAATCTCAAAGCACTAGAACTCTCTCCTTCAAACTAAGGGGTGAGCCATCTCTTCACCTCTTGGTTCTCTGGACATGCCACTATGGGGGGTGGTAGGGAGACACTAAGATCTTTCAATAGATTTGTTGGGGTTTCTTCTCCACCTAAAGGAGCATGAAGAAATCAAGTCCACCTCAACCTCCACAGCTTGAGGAGTGGAGGACCTCAGAGGTCTAAGACTGTTGTGATCACTTACAAACCTCAGATTGAGTTTCGAGCATTATTTTAATTTGAAACATCTACTTAGAAGCTCCACTTGGTGTGTCATCTGGAATTTATCATTCAGTAACTGAGAAATTTCTTGTTTGGGAAGATGTGAAATTAGAGGCTAGAATTAAGTTGTATTAAATACACATTTTTTTTGCTTCTCTGAGATATCAAAAACTTATCATTTATCTTTTCTTAATAATTTAGTATGGCGAAAAGCTAGAAAAGATATTAAAATAATATGTATTTGGAAATATTCTCCAGCTCCTTTTTCTTCTGAAATGGAAATGAAGCAATAACCCTTCAAATAAACCTCCAATGGTTGGTCTCACAATGTCAGAGCTGCCCCCTCATGTGCCGTTAATGCAACAATATCAAGAATGACTATACCTACTCATCGATGAAGTCAAGTCTCACAGAAATGTCATCTTCAAATGTTATTAATGTCAATCTTGCTATGCCAAAATCCTGAAAGAAAATCCTCTCACAGATGAAAGATGGTTTATTCATCAAAGAAGCAATGCTGGATTATTAGCTAAAGGAGCCTCTTAAGAGAGGATGAGCTACATGATACACGGTGGTTACGCAGAGTTCACAGAGGTGAAAAACCAATAGCCACATCAGTTTCACGTTGCCTCATCCTAAGATACTGAAATGCTACAATAAGAAAGCAAAGATTACATACAAAACATACTGCCAGACTAGATATAAAAGGCTATGGCAGAAATAGATTTAGATAGGACATAAAATTGAGTAATCTTGAATTCTTTTATTTTTCGTAGTTACAAAGAATTGCCACTGAATCAAAGCTATGATTCATCTAACCCAGCACTTTATTAGAATGGTAGCTGGACATGGGTGGGATCAGAGGACATCATGTTAACTGGAACACACAAGGCACAGAAAGACAAGTACCACATTCCTCACTGGATTATGGAACTTAAAATCTGACTGCATAAAAGGAGAGTGAAGAACAAACGTCCTTTTTTTTAGGAAGTCCACAAAGTCGGAAAGGGCAGAGAGACTAGGGGGTACTGAGAAGGTAGGCAATAGGTACCAAAACACGGAAGAACAAAGTGCTTCTAATGGCATAATTGAATGGCATAGAGTCTACAACAATTAATTACAATTTATATGTTGTTATTTAATTAAAATCCAATGTTTAATTTTATGCTTACTTTCCTATAATAATAAAAAACAAATAAAAAAAAGGGCTGAAGAGATGGCTCAGGGTTTAAGAGGACTGGCTGTTCTTGCATAGGGCCTGGGTTTGATTTCCAGCACCTGCATGGTGGCTCACAATTATTTGTAACTTCATTTCAAGGGATCCAACTCTTTCTCCTTATGTCTGTGAGCACCATTCACACGTGTTCACACATACACATGCAAGCAAACCACCTGTGCACATAAAATTAAAAAACAAAAGTAAATTTAAAAAATCTAACAAAAGGAGAAATGCAGAAGAGAAGACATTAAGTCTGCTTAACTTCCTTTTCAGATCTAACCAAAAACATGATTTAAAAAAAAAAAAAACTGTGCATGTTCCCCACCTGTGTGCCGTGGAAGTCTACACACAAATCTCTTATGCCATTTATGGGCATCCAAAAGATCCACATAAGTTCAAGAATCACAAGGGATCTAACCACAGGACTACCATAATGACTAATCTTGGTTGTCAACTTGACTGCATCTGGAATCAACCAAATCTCAAGTTGCTGGACACTTCTGTGAGGGCCTTTCTTCATCATACTGTTTGCAGTAGATCCATCCTGAATGTGGGCGGCACCTTCTGGCGGCAGTCCGCACTAAAGGACAGGGAAGAAGCAAACCTCTTCTTTTTCCTGCTTGCCTTTGCTCTTGTTAGCAAGTTCATCTATCCTGTTGCTGTGGCAGTCCTTCATTGATATTAGAACCAGCTTCTTTGGGCTGAAAGTAGATTGAAAACCAGCAGCTCTCCAGGCTTTAATGAGACGTTCAGCCTTGTTGACAAAGCAACTACCAGGTTCTTGGCTTCTCCAGTGTGAGGCAGCCACTGTTGGACTACCCAGATCATATCAAGTAAGGCAGTCTAAGCAGTCTCCTCATTCTGTCAATTCTGTTCCTTTAGAGAACACTGACTACCACATGAGGCCATTATACTGTACAATGCTTATGTCTTTAATGTTTCAATTGCTATGTCCTAATCAAATTGCCTCTTCTTTCCTTCCCTTTCTTAAATAATTACAAAGTGTTTTATACTAATGATCTTCCCCCTCCTCCTTTTCCTTTTCCTCCTCCTCTTCCTCTTCTTTTCATCTTCCTCCTCCTTTTGAAGAAGGAGGAACTGAAAATCTTTTCTTACTTCTGTCCTGAACTTTTTTCTCTTATCTCAGAGTCACTATTCTGTTCATCATCCTCTCCTATGTTCCTGGAAAAATAGTGCTGTTTCTTCCCTCAATTATCAGACAAGAACATTTTCTGTCTCTACAGAGTCCTTATTTGTTTCAGCCTCATTTCCTGCTCTCTATACCAGCAAGGTCATTGAATTACACTTTGATAAATGCATTGTAATTACGGATTAACAGAGGGAATTGGAGGTGTGGATATTTAAAATTAATGTCTTTCATTATGATGAGTCAGAAAGTCAATGACTTGAAATATTATTCTTTTTGTAGGTATTCGGCACGATTCTGCAGAAGCATGTGCCTGCTGTGTGTGGAGCGCTCTTCTGGATGCTGTGGGGAGTGACCGTCACAGTATTTCCCGCGGAAGTGTGCTATGTAAAGCAGAAGCAGGATGAACACAGGCATGACAAAACTGCAAGTGAGTGATTGGAAGAGAGGAAGCAGGGGACACATGAGTAGGCTATTGTCTTGATTACATCAGAAACTCTTTATAGGCCGCACTAAGGTTCTGAAGTGCTCAAGGACTAAGGCTGCTGAGACGCTGAAAATTCCCAGCACAGAAACAGAAATCAGCTAGAAATACCTGAGTGGTCTTCGTAGCTTATGACAATCACTAGAAAAGTCTGTGATACGTGTGCTTTTTGGTAAACGATCTTTGGTAAACGATCTTGAGGGGAAACAACACATAGTAATGTGCAAACAAATGGCACAGGGACTGGAGTCAGGACTGAAGCGACAAAGAGGAAGGCAGAGATACTCTTGATCGAATTTGGAGATGAAGTGTGGGAACACTGGAAATGGGTTGGGGACAGAATAATCATGATGGGACCATGAGGAATACTTTACTTCTGGTAAAAATAATTCTTGGAAAGCATACATGCTTATAGGGATTTTTTAAAAAAGTACTCTAAAAAGATGTGTGTGTGTGTGTGTGTGTGTGTGTACCCATAGAGACAGGAAGAAGGCACTGGATTCCTTAGAGTTGAAATTACAGGTCATTGTGAGCCTAACATCAGAGCTGGGAACAGAAAACTCCAGGCCTTCAGAAGAGCAGCAACTGCTCTTAATTGCTGATCCTTCTCTCCAGCTCCTAGAGGGTTAATTTTTTTTTTTATTATTAGAATGGTCAATGAGATGGATGGTACATTTGGTAGCACATTTGACTTTATAATTAATCAACTCTGAAGTCTAAACTTGTGAAGGCACTTATTATGCGCTCCCCCTTTTTGAGAGAGAGGATCTCACTATGTAGCTTGTGATATCCTCTAAGTACCGATTCTTTTGCCTCAGTTTCCCTAGTGTTGGGGTTACAGATGCACATTCCAAAACCAGTCTTCACGGTCACTTCAGGAATTTGTGTGCTTTTGAGTCTTGCCACTGGACTCTCTTTTTGCCGGATCATTTGTAGCCAATTCTCCCAGTGCTTGGAGAATTTCTAAAACGTTTGGCCTTACAGCAATCCGACAGTTCAATTGTATCCTATTGTTCTATCCTGGAGACTGTCCAAAGGTCTTAATCTTCTTCCTTCATTGATCCAGGTTCCAGGTTATGGGCCCTAAAGTTGAGCACAGTGCCTCCAATCATCTAGACTTCCTGTTGCCAATGTACATCTTCTGGCAGCAACTCATGTTCCATCAAAAGAAAATCATCTCAAATCTAATTATATTTCTGGGTAATTTTCAGACACTGCAGAAGACCAAGGACCAGCTCTCATACAGCTTATCAATTCACCATTTTTACCAGCTGCCTTCTCTTCCCTCCTCCATGTTCGCCAGCGTCGCCCTCGAGGCAGGGATGCTGAAAGAGCTTCCTTTCTCTCCATCTCCTGTAAGCGTAGCCAGACGCCAAAGATTCTCTTCCTACCTTGGAAATATGACATCCATAATACTGTCATATACAGTTTTTGACAAAGAATGTAATTAACATATACAATTAGGAGCCATAAACATAAAGATACTACAAGGGACCTAGTACCGCTAGTTTGCCAAATGGACACAATAATAAACTGACTCTTAAGTACATTTAAAAATGTTTTAGATTTATTTATTATAAGTGTTTTGCCTGCATGTATATAAATATGCCATATACACGCCTGGAGCCCATGGAATCAGTTAAAGGCATCAGATACTCTGGAATTGGAGTTACAACTAGCTCTGGGCTACAATGTGTGTGCTGGAACTTGAACCCAGGTCTTTTAGAAGTGTTCTTTTCCCCTAGCCCCAGGTTAGTGCATCTGTTAACCCTCATCACTATCCAGAGAAATTTCCTATTTCTTTCATATATCCAAACTCAGTCACGTTCCTGAAACATATCACCATTAAATTGTTTTACCACTTACAAGTATTTACAAAAAAAGTTTAATTTTGTATGTCTCTGAACTTTGTAAAAATGATGTCTTCTGTGATTTTGCCTTTCTGAACTACTGCATACAGAGAAAAATCTAGTGTGTGTGTGTGTGTGTGTGTGTGTGTGTGTGTGTGTGTGTGTGTGTGTAGCTGCTACCTATTGATCTCACTGATGAATAATATCTCACATTGTTGAATAGTCTACAGTTATTTTTATACTAATGGTCATTTTTCTTGTTTCCGTGTCTTTATTTTATGAATGGTGCTACACATTCCATTGTCCCCATTCACAAGAGTTCCTTCAAGATCTATTCCTTTGAATGTAAAGACTTACTGAAAGTTATGTGTATCTAAAAACCTTTGAAAACACGATCTGGAAACCTACTACTGTGGAAGCTTACACACACACACACACACACACACACACACACACACACACACGTTTAAATGGAGTTACTGTGTAATGGGGGGACAATGCCTCTCTCAGACACTGTAGGCTACCAAATAAACCTATTAGTGGTATGGGTTGCCTCTTTTTGAGTTGCTGACCAGGGAGGTCCCATTGATTCCCCCAAGCATTACAAGCTATTGCTCTTGGTTACCTTCCAGACCTTGATGGTAAGATCCTGTTGCTGAGGATACCGCATACCCGAGTCATAGGACATGGAGAAATCATGCTGGCACCAACCTGAAACTTGATCCTTACTGGCTAACTTTCATAGTGCTTGAAGATGCTGTGCAAGCCAGCTACACGGGAGAAAAATAATCAAGTCTTCTCCATCTGTGAACCCTGTGAGCTACAATAAAGACTCTCCTGGTCTTTAGTGTCCTGGTCCATATCCACTGGTGCAATAGTAGCATGAACGTTAGGGGAGTAACCAACCGCTTTCCGGTTGGCTTTAAAGCCCACTCCAGAAGGCAGAACTCAAGTCTTGATACTGTTAACTGGGCCGAAAACATGGGGCTGGCTAGGCCCTAGGCCTTAGGGGAGAATCTAGTGCTATTAGCTTGCCAAATGGACATACAGAATGTTTGAAGTTCTCAAAAAAATAAAAGATTTTGTGTGTTATGACTTAGATTATAGTGCCAATTGTGGTCTAATTATACAGCTTACAGCATTCTTAGTGCTATGTAAAAGTGCTGCTGTGTCCTGAAGTGGGTTAAATGTGTGAACTTGACCATGAGTTGTCCAGGCATTTGGTAAACGTTTCTGGGTGAGTTTGTGAATTTGATTTAGAGTGAGATTCGTGTTTGAAATGGCAAACTGAATAAAGCAGATTGCCTTACTGTTCCAATCTGTTGAGCAGGTATCATCCAATCTGCTGGGGGCCTGAGAAAACAGAAAGGCTGAGAAAGGGAGAGTTCGCTCTCTCTAATCTTGTGGGATGGGTTATTAGTTTTCTAGCTTTCAGGCCTTTGGACTCAGACTAGAACTGTACCAACAGTTCTCCTGAACCTCTAGCTCTATATTGCATGAGTCATTTATTTATGTTATATCTTTATATGTGTGTGGGTGAGAGAGAGAGAGTGCACCTTTCTCTGAAATACCATTTATGTATAAATATAATTATCCTCTTGGTTCTAGTTCTTTGGAGAACTGTAATATACTTGCTGTGCTCACCATCACTTGATATTCTAAGACTTATTAAGTATTTTATTCGATAGGTATTAGTTAATATCTCATTGTAGTTTTAATTTGTACTTACTTGCTCTCCCATGCCATTATGAATATGCTTATGTGTTCATTATTTTGTGTTATCTGAGAAACGTCTCTTTAAGACCTCAAATTTCAAGCTGCTCAATGGTAGCACAAGCCTTTAATCCCAGCACTAGGGAGGCAGAAGCAGGCAGATCTCTGTGAGTTTGAGGCCAGCCTGGTCTACTCAGCAAGCTCCAGGACAGCCAGAGCTGTTACTCAAAGAAACCCTGTCTCAAAAACAAAAAACAAAAAACAAAAACAAAAACAAAACCCAAATGAACAAACAAAAATTGACCTCAGATCTCTATTGGGACATTTATCTTATTCTTGTGGATTTCACAGAAAGTTCTTATGGTTTGGCTCCTAATCACAATTCCCTTGTGGTTATATGTGCTGAAACACCTTATCCTTTATAATTAAGGGGCTGCTATTGGGAATTGAACCCAGGGCTTCAGGCATGGTAGGTAGGCATTCTGAACTCCAACCCAAGCCCTATTTTTTTTATATATTTGTTATAACTTTGAGTAGCATAACAGTAATTTTAAATTAGTCAAATATTATTTTTCTTTTATCTTTACCATTAAAACTCTTTCCCAACTTCAAATCATAAAGATGTTCTTAAGTCTAAAAGTTATGAAATTTTTTTTTACATTCCAATTTTTAATAACCGTGGGATTGAGGTTAGTGATAGTATCAGAAGGTGATCTAAATTCAATTTTATTCTCTTTGGGTAACCAAGTCCCAGCTTCATTTATTAAAAAAACCACTATTTTCATATATTTTTGTAATACTTTATACTTCAAGTATTTTGTAGTGGTATAAGGGCAGGGAAACAATTGAGAAAAGGAACTGAAAAGAAATATATCAACTGTTGCCTGCCTCTGTATATTTTACGGCTTTTCTATAAAGAGTTTGCAATATTTGCATTCGGGTACAGTATTTTTTGGAAAATTATTTTTTAACAAAGATATAGGATTTTCATGATTACTTAATAGAAATAATAGCTAATTCATTTTAGAAGAAACGATTGAGTGGCTAACATTAATTGAATAGTACAAAACAGAAAAGAACAAAAATTACTTCCTTAAGGTTGTGTGTGTGTGTGTGTGTGTGTGTGTGTGTGTATACAGAATCATGTGCAACTGGACAGCAGCTTTGATGAGTGGGAGAATTTCATAGAAGAGTACAAAGTTCAAATTTCAGATGAGGTGTTATATTGGGTAACTGTTCATCTTCCTACTATGAGAGCCCATGAATAATTGTGACTGAGATACCTAAAACACTGGAGAAGCATATTGGTGTGAGATGGATTCACATGTGTCCTACAAAATCTGAGTAACAAATCGTCCCTTTTTCTCAACTCTGTTTTACGCAGGAGCTGGTCCTGGAGGCAGAAGGAACACGGGAAGGATTTAAGGTTAAGATAGGAGGTATTATGGTTAACCATGATAAACGCCACTCATGTGAGGAGGAGACCAGGAAAGAACTACTAGTAGCAATTCCTTGATGGAGGAATCCTTTTCAGTGTAGAGGAAGGGTTAGTGAATTGGGGATGTTGGATTCATCTCCATCCTAGCTCAAGAAGCCGCAAGGAAAAGAGACGTGCCTAAAGGGAAGAAGAGGTAAACCAGGGCTTTGGTTTGATTTTCTGTCCCAAGCATCTTACCATTGCCATGGAGTTTGAACATAGGAAACAGTCATAACACCCATGATTGTCCTAACGATGAGCCAAGGCTGGACCATAGGTAATACCACCACAGGCATACCATATGAGACTTTCTGAAGTCTTTTTTCTACTGAAGGCTACAGAAAACCGTTCCCAGAGTTAAACTGTGCATTTACGTACAGGCGAGGTAACGCTTGAGTTTGTGGACAGGTTAGTGTTAATAATTTAAATGGTGATAAGCTGGAGGTTAAACCCCATCAGGGAGGATTAGGATTTTTAACAGGTCTCCAGCCTTTAAGAGAATTTTCCTGTGGACACAGGCACGGTCGCTGGGTGCCTAGGGAAGAGAAGATAGCTGGGGGTGGTGACTGCCTACCGCCAACAGGAGTCTCAGAGAACAGAAAGAGGGAGCCAGGAAGAAAAGACAGACACGATGAAGCCAAGCCTGGATAGGCTGTAGCGGGAGGAGCGGCGGGGTTCGGGGACCCCCCGAGGGGGCGTGGCCATCCACTCTGGGCTTGCTCTGTCCCTAGAAAAGGAGCGCGGTCCTGCTAGGCGCCTGCCAGAGAGGCGCCGGCAAGAGAGCAAAGGGTCCCCGCTACCAACCACTGCCACCCCGGGTCTTGCAACATCGTCTCCACCTTCCTCCTGCGTCCTGGGGTAGGACGTCTTGAGCTTGCACAGACAACCCAGGTCCCCCAGCCAGGAGCCTGCACGGACACCTCCCGTCTGTCCCCGAGCCGGAGGCGCATTCGGGTACCACCTTGCCAGGACATCCAGCGAAGGTACTCGGTTCCCCGGTTCCCGGGAGGGGTCACTCTTTGGCGTCCCATCGAGGCGGCCATAGGTGGAAAGGGCGTTGGTCCGGAAACTAACCAATTGAGAGAGAAAAAAAGTCTTGGAGCCCACCCCTCGCATCCTTTTAGAACTGTCACCTGCCACTGCCAGTTCGCTCTACATGCAATCTGCACAATTTCCGACCGTGTAAGACGACCTGAATACTGTTTAAATTTCCTTCTTCCTTAAAAAGAAGAAGTTAGTTTCCTTTAAAGAGAGGAGGAGAAAGTCAGTATGCAGAAAGGAGATGAGTCTTGGGTTCTGGGTTCCGGATTCTTCACCCCATCCGTCTGAGCTGGCTGTTGAGGTGGTGGTGTGTATAGGAGCATTTAGGTGCCCTCAGTCTGGATGAACACCTATGTGGCAATCTATTGGCAAGTTTGTCTTTGATCTTTACCCATGTGTTCTAGGTCGATTCGCTGAAGAACCAATTGACAGGGAAACTTTGTAGAGAAGCCACAAGAACATTGCACTATTTGCTGACCATTACTGACCCTGAACCACCTCATACTTGTTTGTACCCACCTTATCTTCCTGCTTTTCTATGGATATATCTTCATCTCTAAACTAATCCTAAAAAACCTAAGAAAAGCCAGGATCCACAGGACAAATATTTTTCAGTGGAAAACAAAACAAAACAAACAAAAAACAGGAATACTTGAGATATCCAGTGCTTTTAGGGGAGTAGATTTCTAATAATTCAATTAAAACCCAACAAAATCTCTCATAACTCATGTAGATTGAGTTCAACTTTAATCCTCTTGGACAGGGAGACAGGAGACCACATCGCTGACAAGTGCACTAATCTGTACAGGGAAGAGGGTACACATGCTTCTCAGGTTTCCTAAAACTGCAAAGGCCCCTGATGAAATGAACATCACATCTTTACAAACATACATTAGATTTAAGTGACTCCCAAAGACACTTGCTTGTCAAGCCAGAATTATAATATCCTTTCAAAGGAAGGTCTGAGAGTCAGCAACTCAGAGGAAAGCCAACAAATATATATTCAATTATACCATAAAACATATTTTTAATTTTCTAAGGTTAAATTGATCACTAAGTATTGAATACTTTTTTTTTCTTTTTAAACTTCTCTTTTTTCTCTATATAGGATGGGTTCTGCTGCAAGGAGATGGGTCTACCTTCCTCTGGGCTGCATCATGCTGTTCAATCTCACAAATGCTGACTTTGACTTTCAAAAGGGAGTGCTAGCCAGCATCAGTCCGGGCATCACAGAAGATGTGGATCTTCAATGCTGGAACACATGCTCTCTGACACTGATAGACCTCAAGGAACTCAAGATAGAGCACAATGTGGATGCCTTCTGGAATTTCATGTTGTTCTTGCAAAAATCTCAGCGGCCTGGGCATTACAGCATCTTCTTAAACATAGCCCAAGACTTCTGGGATATGTACATAGACTGTTTGCTTTCAAGGTCTCACGGAATGGGCAGAAGACAGGTGGTGTCTTCCAAGTATAATTTTCCACAGAAAATGACAAGAGGTGATTTGAAGGTATACCTACGGAAGTAGAGATGTGGCTTTATTAAAAATTCGATATTTAGTCCTTCTGATTATTTCAGGTTTATCAAATAAGCTAGCAAACTTGCCATGTTTAGTTTTTTATTTTTTTCATTTTCACATTATTTAGAAATCAGGAGAGTGCTTGATTATAAATGATCTTGGAACATATACATTGCTAGATCATTAAAATCATCTTATTGTTTCCCCATGAGTAGTTCATAAGAAAGCCATATAGTTCTGTATCTATTCATATTGTATGACTTAAATATCAGGCATGTTGTAGCCTTTTGAACAAAACATTTTCAATTGGGTTGCATAGAAGAATGAAATCTTATATTAAGAAATATTAATTTCCCTCAATACTACAGAAATAGATAATAAAACATGTTTTACATTTAGGAAGAAAAACACAAAAAATACCTCAAGCAAGATGCCAACTGAAAGTATAATCCTGTTAGTACTTGTCAAGTCCTGTTGTAATTAAAATTATGATTTCCAGTTCCTTAATCTGGTGGTTTTCTTTCTCTAGATATATAATTGCTTTATTGACAGTGATTGGATTATTTGCAAATATTTAAGTAATTTGTCAATAATTTGTTATTTAAAAAGCATTTTGTCAAGTTGTCTTTGTTTGAAATACTACTTCAAATGAAAATATGATTTTGTTAAACTAGTCAGTAGAGTGAAGTCATAATCAATTTTATAAAGCATCTGGTACCCTAATATTGACTTTAAAACTATTCCCCAACTAAATGCCAGTATCTAAAAGTGATATTTAATCTTGATATAATGTTCTCTTTGCCTTCTGAAATTACATTTCAACGCTAATCCATCTTATATATTAAATATTTTTCTATGTATTAAGGACTAAAACCTTTATGGTACAATTCTTTATTTTTTAAAATTTTTGTGTGTATGGATATGTTCCCTGAGTGGTGTGTGTGTGTGTGTGTGTGTAACTGATATTGTCTCAAAATTAAAAAAGGAACAACAAACAAAAATGAAAAAGCTACAATTTAGCAAAGCACAGCATGATGGAATTTTTGCCTTGGTATTATGTTAGTCACATTTTATATTTAGTCATTTTTATATTATTTACAACTCACACTCGTATTCCATAAATGGTATGCAGCTTTAAAGAAATATACCAAACAAAAGAATGGCACATAGTAGATGATGAAATTGGAGCGGTGGGAAATGATTACAGGGAACTAATAATACACAATTATGGTATTAATGATTTTGATTGTATGCATCAAGTCAATACTTTCAGGACTTGAGAGATGGATCAAGTTGGTCAAGTGCTTGTGGCACAAACATGTGGGCCTAAGATTAGACACTCAGGCAGAGGAGCATGTGTCTGCAAGTCCCTCACTGGGGGAGGGGAGACAGGAAGACCCTGGGGCTTCCTGAACAGCCAGTCTAATAGAATTGCTGGGCTCAGGGCTCAGTGAGAAGCCTGGTCTCAAAAAATAAAATGGAGAGTAGTAGAGGAAGATACCCAAAGATGGCCTCTGCCTACCCCCGCCTGCATCTTTGACAAAAAGACCTGCAAACTTGGTGAGATTTCTCAGTTTCAAAGTGAAGAACTCAAAAGCAGTTTGAAGTTTGTGTTTACAAAAAACAAAAAACAAAAAACAAACAAACAAACAAACAACCCCTTCAAACCAGACGGTTAGGAAATCCCCACTTTTCCAGGACAAAGAACCAATAGAAATCTACCCTATAGATTTCCTGATTGGCTACTGTGATGTAAACATTGTTTTCAAGTGTTTTAGATGATGAGGACATGTTCTTCTCTGTGTAAAATGATGTAGGTACAACCAAATTAAATATAAGCAAACTTTAAAAAATGGCAAAAATAGTACTAGAAACTATAAATATGTAACCGTGTGATGATTTGACTTGATTCAGGAGTAAACCTTGAATTAAAAAAGGGTGTTTGGACCACTCTGAAATCCTCGTGAAGTAATACTAGAGCTTTAGTAAGGGTTTTATATACATATACAAATTTAGGGAGGGTACATAAACTGCAAGTTAAGAATCTTCAGTGTTGAAGAAGGAACAAACCATCTGTGGTAGCACATGCCTTTAATCTGAGCACTTGCACTCAGGAGGCAGAAGCAGGCAGATCTCTGTGAGTTGGAGGACAACCTGGTTTACAGAGCGAGGTCCTAGACAGCCAAGGCTACACAAAGAATTACTGTCTTGAAATACCAAAAAAGGAAGAAAAAAAATGAACAAACCTCTTAGCTTTTCAAATATTACTTGGCAAGTTGCCTTAGATAGGGTTTCTATTTCTGTGAAGAGGCACTATGACCATGATACTCTTATAAAGGAAAACATTTAATTGGGGCTGACTTACAGTTTCAGAGGTTTAGTCCATTATCATCATGGTGGGAAGTATGGTGGAGACATGGTATTGGAGAGGGGCTGAGAATTCTATGTCTGGTTCTTCAGGCATCAGGAAGGAAGAGTGAGCTACTGGGCCTACTTTGAGCTTCTGAAACCTCAAAGCCCACCCCCAGTGACACACTTCCTCCAACAATGCCACACCTATTCCAATAAGATCACACCTAATAGTGTAACTCCTTATGAGCCTATTAGGCCATTTTTATTCAAACCACCACACAAGTATTATTTCATGTAAACAAGTTTTGCATAATAATATATTAGCTGGGTCACAAACAAAATGAGATTGGAGGTCCAATATTTTTTTGTCCAATATATTTTTAGGTTAAAACTATTTTGCTCATTAAGGAAGGAGCCCTGAGCTCTGGAAATCAGCTGGTACTAATAAGATGACTAAAATCCATTTTTTAAAGGCAGGTTGAAGAGGTATCAGGGTTTTCCTTTGAAACAATTTAATGGCTTTCATAATCTGTGCACAAATGATCACAGTTCAATAGTTCAGTGCCTTAAAGCAAAACTATGTAATTTGGGTCTAAAATTTATCTGAACAGTTGTCATCAATCACCCATAGTAACTATAAAAAATCTAGTCAATGATAAACATTTCAGCTTTAATGAGTGGTTAGCCTTCCAACCTAAATAGATTACAAATGGTCTCCTCATTCTCCTAAATTTTATCCTGTTACACTAGATTACTTAAAAATAATGGCGTTGGGCTGGAGAGATGGCTCAGCCTTTAAAGGCTAGACTCACAACCAAAATATAAAAATAATGACATTGGGCTGGAGAGAAGATTCAGTGGGTAAAAGTGCTTGCTGATGACCTGAGTTCCATCCATAGGACCCTCATTGTGGAAGGAGACAGTCCTGCAAATTGTCCTCTTGCCCCTATTTGTATGTGATACACATGTAAACACATACACAAATACTTTAAAAAAATTAAAATAAGAACACTTGCTAAAAGGAGCATTGTTTTAGAACAGTTCATTGTAAGCAATTTTAATAATTTAGATATGTTAAAATTTCTCCCAGGAAATTGCCACATCCTGCATCACTTGGTACTGGAAACCTGACTGGTAGATGAGGGAATGAAGAAAGGACAGACACACACAGAGAAAAGCTATGGTCAGCTGGGATGTGTTCCCTCTGATGGAGGGCACCTACTCAGCAAGCAGAAAACTCATTTATCGTGTACAGCACAAGGAAGAGGGAGTCAGCTAGTCTCAGTGGGAGGTCTCTGTCCTGGAGCAGTCTCAGGCTATAATCACTCAGAAGGAGGAAGTTGTAGTTGATGCTTTGTGTATACACTGTCAGTGTTCACACATGGTCCAGGGAGAAGCATTGCCATTTCCTTGAGCCTGACCCAGGGAAGTGTTTGCCATTCCTATGGGTCTGAATCATTGAGAACCATGATATGATGTAGCCGGAAGTTTCTCTGGTCCTGCCTGGTCTGAAGGAATCTCTCCCACCCATGTCCTGCAGCTGTTTGGTCCCAAGTAAACACACAGAGGCTTAGCCCAAGGTCATGGGTGGAGCAAATACCACTGCAATATGCTGTACTAACATCAACAACACATACTCACTCAGTACTGCATCTGCTCCCCACAGTAAATCGCAAAAATCATGTCCTCATCTGTATAGAAAAACTCACTACTGTTTGTCCTTCATTCATTCAGCAAACGCTCACTGAGGTAGAGGAATATTGGTGAACAATCTAGACACAATCTTTGATGCTCAGAGTTTTCATCACAATCAGACAAAAGGTAGAAAAACAGTGACAATAAATTCAAAAGCAGTTCAATGACACAAAAATATAACGTAAAGAATTCCAAAATGGTATTGAGGAGCAGGGGTATGGGACAGACTATCTCTCTTTCGTGCTTTATGCAAATTATCTGATGAAGTCAGCTATTTTTTTAAAGCCAGCTTTTTTTGTAGTTGTACTGTCGTAAGCTCAAAATTTGTTTCATGGGTTTGGGTTTATGCAGAGTTCGGTTAACAATGCATAACTGATGAGTTTCCAGAGACCTTCAGGATACCAAACAGCTAATTCTGATTCCCAAACACAAGTTTTATTTACCTGATTAGTACACATTTCAGTTTGAAAGCTTGACTCATGGAAGAAAATCCTGCCCACCTCTCGGGCAGGGCAGCCTAGACAGCATATCCACTAGGACTCAAGAGGAGCATGAACAGGATATAAATAAAGAAAAGCAGAAAAGTTTGTGATGCTGTTGGAGAGGTGGTCTCCCTGGCTCACTGTATGATGGCTGGAACTGTGCCAGACAAATGTCTTAGATCTGTCTACCATCTCTATGGTCTCTGCGGTAAGCACTATTACTGCTTTCCATCAGCCTATACTTCTTCATGTGGTAAATATCTGTTAGAAAATAACCTGTCTTATTTTGCCTTCTTTCTTCCTAATGAGTAACAGGACAGTCTGTAGACATTAGATAATTCTGATGGTGACCAGTCTAAATCAATCTGGAGATAGGACATTGTACTATGTGCAAAACTGATACTCAACTCCATCAATTTCCCAATGACATGTTTATATTTATACCATGGTACTTATGCCTTATAACTGGAGAAAAGCTATAATTACTTTTAAGTATTTATATTCAAACTACTTTAACATGCTTGGCATTACTTGCATAGTATCCTGTGGGCCTATTCTTCCTTTTGAGGTCAGTGTACTGCTGCATTTGAAGACCTCAAGAGAAAGGCTGCAAGAGTCAAGGCCGCACCACCAACTTATTTACTGAAGTGTTGATCATAATAGTAAATTATACAAGTTTCCTCCCTTGCCTTTGGGGAACTAAGAGTCTGGGGAAGTTCATAGTCTACAAATGCTGTGACGACTCATTACTCTTAGCTATGGACACTGCATAAGGATTCTGGTTGTGTCTGAGACAGAAATGAGGCATTATTTGGTGCTGTTTGTATGAACATCTCATGTTGTTCTTCTATCATGTTGTTTCCCCACACACTACTTGTCACTTCCCCATTAGAGAAATAGCATTAGAAATAGCTTCAAACTTTTATTTACTTAAGATTTTTATTTATCTGTTTTGTGCACATGGGAGTTTTGCCTGCATGTATGTCTGCGCACGTGGGTGTCTGGTACTTGAGGGGACTAGAAGAGGGATCAGGTCCTGTGGGACTGGGTTATAGATGGTTGTGAATCACCATGTGGGCACTGGGAATTAAACCTGGGTACCTCTGGAAGAGCACTCAGTGCTTTTAACCACTGAGCCATCTCTCCAGCTCCACTTTGAAAAGTTATATATTAACAGTAAAACCATCTGGATCTGCATTTTTATTTTTGCTGTATAGCTTGTGCCTGACACTGCCCACTATAATAGATACATTTATTTTCTATTTTCACCAACACATTATTTGCTGCTCCTGGTGTTCATCTGATGATAGCACCTTGATTCCTGACTCTATCCAGGTATGTTAGATAATTTTGGACTGTTTATGGCTCCACAAGCAAGGAGTACTCAGATCTGGCTGACTTCAAGGTGAGGTGTTCCGGAGTGGGCATGTGACCAACCAATGGCTCCAAGATGTAGAGTGAGCTGCACAAATTGAGAAAAATGCATTCACTCTTCTCCACTGGACGATCGTAAGGTGGGGCGCTGAAGGAAATCCCTACAAAACCAGTTTCAGCCCTTTGGTTCAACAATGCCTACAGTCTACATTACTCAGGAAGGGAGACACAAAGTCCATACAAATGTCCTTCAGGGTAGACTATTTGAAGTAATTGATATCTAGACAAAAGTCCTAACTGATAAACAAATTTTACAATTTCAGTTAAGGGACCAACAGTTTTTCCAAAGATAGTGGTGACCACTTTTCTGATACATATGTTGATATTTTCAATAAAAATAAATGGTATTATTCTGACTTTAATTTTATAATATTTTACTAAAATAGTTATTCTAAATGTTGCCTTACATTTGAACATAAATATACATTTAGCTACAAAGTTATAGGTAGAATATTTCAAGAAGGTTCTGGAGCACTTCATGTGGGGACGTTCTTCTTTGGCTCATTCGGAGCCTTCGCCTTGACCCGCTGCAGAGCTCCTCCTCGGATAGGTAGTTTTCTAAGAGCGATGTCTGTGTCAGCCAGAGGTCCCCCCAGTAACCGGGCAGGAGTGCTTTCCACCGTCACCACCCGACCTGAAGGTACCTGGAAGAGGAAAAGACACATATCTCAAAGTCTACTTATAAGCCTTTTTGATAACAAAAAGCCCACATAAACTATGGTTTGCTCTGGAAAAGACACCAAGTATAACAGAAACAGTTTGACAGAGACAAGAGAGAGACAAGGACTTTGGTGACAAGAAAGTGGGCTTGAATTCTTCTATCACTCATTAGTTTTGTGGCAAGGGACAAACTGCCCAACAGGGATCACTAAGAAACTGGAATGTGTCACAGGTCTACTTCCGGGCAAAGGAAGTGGCCTATCCTACAAGCAAGACGCAACCAATGCACCGACCGGCGCTGGCAGCAACTTCTTAGGAAACCTGGGGGGCTGTGTCTGCTCTAACCTAGCACTGGGGGACTGGGGGAAGATGGGAAAATGGAAAATTTGAACAACAAAAAGCAAAATATACAAGGCAAAATTTCCTATAGAAATAACATCTTGGCAGCCCAAACTTCTTATCTATTAAGAAAGAGATGTGGAAAAAATAATCTTACCGTTGTGTTAAGACCTTTAATAACTGTGTGGTGAAATATTGCATTTTGTGGTCGTTCACTGTATTTAGAGGATTCTATAGCCTTTTCCTGGAGCCTTTTTGCTTTCTGGAGATTTTTAAATTATAAAGAAAACAGTATTAATTGCTAGAAAAGCATGATGGATGTACATTTGTTTTCCTATACCCCACGCTGCTGCTTATAGAAATGGGATCCTTCAGTAAGAAGGCTCAGAATGGGGAGCAGGACACAGCTCTCTCTGGCTCACTCCTGGCTATCATCTTCATTGTTCAGGAACAGGATCCTGGCTTCCCAGGGTTAAGTCAAATGAAATTCAAAGCAGCATTTTTCATTTGTAAAATGTGCTTTCAATTGTCAGTCTAAGAGGCAGGCAAGGATCTAACAGTGGTAGTATCCTACAGAACATTACTAGAAAAGTGGAAATAAATATTCATTCTTCAAAAAAACTCCATCCTTAAGACTGGCTGGTTATTGTGTATAATTCCGTCCCTAAGACTGGCTGGTTGCTGTGCATAACTCTGTCCCTAAAACTGGCTGGTTGTGTATAACTCCCCTGTCCTTAAGACTGGCTGGTTGAGCCAGCGGTGGTGGCGCATGCCTTTAATCCCAGCACTTGGCAGGCAGAGGGAGGCAGATCTCTGTGAGTTTGAGGCCAGCCTGGGCTATAGAGTGAGTTCCAGGAAAGGTGCAAAGCTACACAGAGAAACCCTGTCTTGAAAAACCAAAAAAAAAAAAAAAAAACCCCTCTGTCCTTAAGACTGGCTGGTTGTTGTGTGTAACAGGAAGTGCTTTAAAGATCCTACCTTTAATGTTTTAGCATTTGACGTTCTAGCCAAGAAGTTTGCCCAGGATTTGTTAGCCAGTTCTCTCTGCTTATGTGTGGCCTGTATCTGAAACAAATAAGAAAATTAGGAATTTCAGTTTCTATGAAACACATCAAAGGACTTGGAAGTGCCCATTTTAAAGGAAGTGCCTCATTTTGCTAAAGGAAAATTTGAGGCTGACTAAAAAAGAAATTAGAATATATAACTTAATTTTAAAAACAAGTGTTTTGGGGAATATTGGTACAAGCCTTTTCTCTGAGCACTCTGGAAACAGAGGCAGGCAGAAATCTTTCAGTTTTAGGCTAGCCTGCTCTACAAAGTGAGTTCTACGACAATCAGAGCTACATAGAAACCTTGCCTCAAAAAACAAACAACCAAAAAAGTCTTAAAATGAAAAAGGTTATTCATTTTGTGGTTAAAGTTTGAACTACTCTCCATGGAAAGTAAAGCAAACTGCTGAAAACATTTAATAATAAGCATTCTCGGTAAGACTGGATACTTAACATAGTTCTTGTTTGTGAAGACATTATAGTCCAAAGAATACTAAATGCAGGATTTAAAGAGAAAGTCACAGGTGAAAAGAAAGAGATTCTGCTGCCACTGATCACTAGTTTAGCCAAAATTATATTGGCAAAACTACTTTTAATCTATGACAGCAACAAAGCAAGCAATTTTGTGAGACTGCTAGTTTGATGGGATACTGTAGTCTAGAAGGGCAACTACTAAGCAACAACTCTATTTCTTAATCGGCTCCCCATCAAATGTATAATCAGAGGAAGCATGCCATTGGTGTGTATGTGTGTATCATACAAATATACATAATATCATTATACATATAATATTTTAGGGCTACTTAAGAACTGCTAAAAAAGTGGGGACAGAGGTATGACAATAAATATTCAGTCAAAACAGAAAAGGTTCTGCAATTCAAAAGAAGAAGTGAAGCCGGGCGGTGGTGGCGCACGCCTTTAATCCCAGCACTCGGGAGGCAGAGGCAGGCGGATCTCTGTGAGTTCGAGGCCAGCCTGGGCTACCAAGTGAGTTCCAGGAAAGGCGCAAAGCTACACAGAGAAACCCTGTCTCGAAAAAACCAAAAAAAAAAAAAACCAAAAAAAAAAAAAAACAAAAACAAAAGAAGAAGTGGTCAAGAGGCAGCCTAAGTTTTATCTTTTCTTCTCGGTTCTGAGCAGATCAGTCAGTTTAGAGCAGCACTCATGTCGTAAAAACCTGTGCAAGCAAAACTTTGAAGCAATTAGCTGTGGAGTGGCATTCTACCGGTGAATGGACATAGGTCC
This sequence comes from Peromyscus nudipes, assembly GCA_902168325.1. Taxonomy (NCBI): domain Eukaryota; kingdom Metazoa; phylum Chordata; class Mammalia; order Rodentia; family Cricetidae; genus Peromyscus; species Peromyscus nudipes. Next base: position 19,438 of record CABHPH010137775.1, on the reverse strand, counting down.
TAAGCTGTAGAATCAAACATTCAATAGTCTATGTGGAAAGATCAGGCAATAGACAACACTTGGGAGATCATCTCAAGGAGCCATAAGTGCTTAACTAGTTATAGAGAACCAAGACGAAGTGACATCTCTGGTGACATCTCTGTCTATGGATGACATTGTTTAAATGTCTCTTAGTTGGTCAAACAAACAAACAAACAAACAAACAAACTACGTTGCAGTTTCTCACCTGTGCAAAGTTTTAGGGAAGGCTGCTATTTTCCTGGCTGACTTCTCTGTTTAGTAAAGTCAGACCAGTTTACGTAGGCACATATAGAATCAATGCTCGTAAGTGTTTTGGAATTGAGGTGAGGATGAAGCTGAGTGATGGATAAGCCTATAGATGGTAAGACAGTAAAGGTCTGTGACAGAATGAGGTATGAAAGACAACTTTATCTCCATTACAGGTAAACTGCCAGAATATATTAAAAGTATATATTTGCTTTTTTATTTTATGTGCATTGGTGTTTTGCCTGCATTCATGTCTGTTTGAGGGTGTTGGATCCCCTGGAATTGGAGTTATGGACAGTGTGAGCTGCCATGTAAGTACTGGGAATTGAACCCAGGTCCTCTGGAACAGCAGCAGCTGCTCTTAACCATTGAGCTATCTTTCAAGCTCCCCTGAAAAGTATATATTTAACCAAGTTACAACTTTTAGAACCCTATTGGACATTTCCAAGAACATAAGTGTCTCAAGTATCTCTTTACTTTGTAAAACATAAGCATATCACAATCAAAGTACAGGGCTGGGGAGAGAACTCAGCCAGTGAATGGCTTGTTGTGCAACATGCAGACCTGAGTTCACATTTCTAGAATCTACAGAAAAAGCCTGGCATGGTGGCCTATGACAGTAAACCCAGTGATGGGGAGGAAGAGACAGGAGGATCTCTGGGATTTCCTGGCCATCAATCCAGCTTAACTGGTGGATTCTGGGCTCAGAGAAAACCTTGTGGAGAGTGATTAAGAAAGATACTGAACATCCACCTCTAGCTTCCACATTTATGTACAAACCTCCATGCACATAAATGTGTAAACAAGCATATACCACATATATACACAGAAAAAGAAAATGAGAAATTAAATTATAATGCAAAACCAACACTGAAAACAGTGATTAGATTTAAATTCTTAACTCCACAGTTTCTTTTAAAATTGCACAAAGACATTGAAAATAACTATTAGATAAAGAAAAATAACTCAGTGTTGAAATAGTCACAAATACGACAAACCTGTTTTATGGATAACTTCATCTACTATATACACTGATATTAACAACTTGTGCCTCAAAGGCTTAGGGGTATCCTTGGCTTACTTACTTTTGCATATACTCTTTGTTCATTTTGTACATCTTGGCGTGCTTGGCTTTCAATCATCTCACTTTGCAGGGAAGCGACCATCTTTCCAATATTTTCTGTTGCTGCTGTAATAGATTCCAAAGACATTTTATCTGACGTGACTAGTCTTAACTTTTCCAATTTTATTTCTTCACATACTTCATTCCATATTTCTCCAATCTGTTGTGGCAAAGTTTAAGTTGAGAAATTTAAATTAACAAAAGTAAGTGAAAAATTTTTACATAATTCTTTATGCAGTGGTCATTTTGTTAATGTTTAAGCTTTTCCTAATTTACTTCTTGGGAATAAGTCAGATATGATATGGGTACCAGCTACATCCGAGTATTCTGGTTTATAGTTAATTCCCTTTCATAGCTGCAGAAACTGCTTTTCAAGCTTGGCTTCTGAAGTATTGATGCCATTGCTCCTTACAGCTCTCTACTGTAGGCTAGGTCATGCTGAATCGGGAGGAAGGGGCGGGCAGGGAGGGGGACTTCTGAGAGCCTGAGATGTGTGACTCCTAGAAAAGGGATGCTGGTCTTCACCTACCAGCAAAGGCATGTAACTGAATCTCAAGCTTTCAACTCCACACTTTCAGTATGCTAACATCTCCATTAAGTAAGGTATTAGATTATATTGAAAAAAATAGAGAAACAGTTATATCATCTAAAACAGGAATACAACCTGATTTTGCTTTCATTTGAAAAAAAGACTTCTTCATTCACAACATCCAAATATATAATACACACTAAAATAAAATGTTTACTTCAGAAGATTTTCCTGAGACTTCAAGAACATTTTACTCAGTTCACTTAGCAGAGAACTAAGCAACCTGGTTGTTTTTATATGAGATTTGATTAATGACATAAAGAAATGATAAAGAATACTTTGGCAAGTAGTAACACTTTAATAAGCAATACCTTGCTTAACTTTGGCTCTACTGCTTTCCAGATGGTAAATATTTTAAAAATCCCATTAGACTTCAGAATGACTCTATAATATTCATCTCTTGTATGCTAACAGTTGGGTTGACTAAGAATTTCATACATGCATATAATGTATCTATCAAGTCCACCCCATTCCTCTCCTCACTCCTCTATTACCTCCCCCAATATTCTTTCTCAGTTCCATGTGTTCTCTTTTAGAACAAACAGACAACCCACGGAATCCACCTAGTATTATCAGTATATGTATGAGAGTAGGGCCAGCTACCAGAGCATGTGTAACCTCGGTGGGGGGGCTATCCCAAAGAAAACAGACCCTCCCTCTCCAAGCCGCTGTCGGTTGCCAATAGCTCTTCAGCTAGGGGTGGAATTCTCTGACCACCTCCCCGCTCCATGCTGGGACTTTGGTTTTCTCTTGTGCAGGCTTTGTGCATGCGGTCACAGCCACTGGTCAGCTTATATGTACAACTACTCTGTTGTATATCTGTGAGGTGCATGCAGTCACAGCCACTGGTCAGCTTATATGTACAACTACTCTGTTGTATATCTGTGAAGTGCATGTGGTCACAGCCACTGGCCAGCTTATATGTACAACTACTCTGTTGTTTATCTGTGAAGTGCATGTGGTCACAGCCACTGGTCAGCTAATATGTACAACTACTCTGTTGTTTATCTGTGAAGTGCATGTGGTCACAGCCACTGGTCAGCTTATACGTACAACTACTCTGTTGCATATCTGTGAAGCATTGTGGCTCTGCCCGTTGTATAAAATCTTGTCTTGTAAAAGAAATGCAAAGAGTGGTTTGGGTTTTATATCATAATCATATACAAATAGAAAAAGAATACTAGACTATGTGAACAATTGTACCAGTTATGGACACATTTTTATTTTTGCTCTGATAGATTTTAAATTATTAAGACAGTACTTACTTTAAAATCAAGGTATCTGTGTATTATACAGAGAGTGACAAAATCTTCAGCAGATAGGCCAGGTAAGTTTTCAAAATCTATCAAAGTTTGTTCAGAGAGAATTATTTTAATAGGAGCAAATGATTTCAAGATTTGTATTTCTATTATAAAAACAAATGCAAACATACACGCCCACAACCAATCCTTCTGCAGGTTATCCTTACATAGTCATTAGCAAGAATTCATTCTTTCTGGACCATGGTCATAGAGAGTTTTACTATCAGAAGCTAAAGAGCAAATGAGAATTTTTCCCTTAATAGAAAGAAAAGACTTTAAAAATTGAGATAATTCAGAATGCTAATGTTTAAGCCTAAGTATCTGAATTAACTGCTCGTGGTCCTGCTACACATTGAAATTGTCTGGAAAGCTAAAAAAAAAAAAAAAAAAAAAAAAAAAAAAAAAAAAGGAACCCAAAAACTTCTCTTTGGGCTCCACATTCCAAAATTCTAACTTTTAAAAAATTACTCTTTTGCTGGACAGGGGTGGCGCACACCTTTTAATCCCAGCACTTGGGAGGCAGAGCCAGGTGGATCTCTGTGCATTTGAGGCCAGCCTGGTCTATAGAGAGAGATCCAGGACAGGCACCAAAACTACACAGAGAAACCCTGTCTCACAAAAATAAAACCAAAAGAAATTATTCTCTCATATATTACACCCTGGCCACAGTTTAACCTGGGCACTGGGGTCACGAGGGATCATGCATTTATTGTACAAAGGGACTTTATTCACGAGTGTCACGTGGACTCTGCAGCAGAAGCAAGTGCAGGGACACTCGTCACACAGTCTTGTGGATTTCAGCATTTCCTACCCAGTTTTCCCAGCACAGCATAAATTTTTGCTCTGATATTCTCGGCGACATCCATAACTGCAACAGATGGGCAGTTAGCAGGCAGGGGTGTGATCTTTTGTTCTTCTTGAAAACTAGTAAACAGAGGTTTCTTTGTATCTAGTCATTGCGTATCATGAAACATAGAAGGAAGAGATAAAACTACAGTCAATATTTGATATTTCATTCTCTACATAAAATGGATCAAAACAAAGATATATTTAAATTTTAAAACAAAAATATAGTGCCTTGTTATTTCTTTTTTTTTTTGTAAGTTCTGGGAATCCACCCCAGGACTGGTAAGCAAGCACTTTATCACTGACCTCCCTGCTACACTGCCAGGCAATGGCTACTATTTTGAAAGCATAATCAGTATATTTTCCCCATTCTATGGCACAACTTACAGCTTTGATTTTTCTTATTTATGTAAGATAAAATTGCAGCTACTTTGGGAATAATGATGCATGCTTTCAATCCCAGCACCTGAGAGGCAGAAGCAGGTGACTCTCTATGAGTCTGAGGCTAGCCTGGTCTACACAGAGAGTCTCAGGACAGCAGGCTACATAGGGTGACCCTGTCTCAAAAAAAAAAAAAAAAAAAAAACACAGCTATAGTTTTAATTTTTTTTTAAGATTTATTTATGTGTGTATGCTTCATGTATGGGAGGCCACCAGAGGGAGCTGGCCTTCAGAAACTGGAGGTCGAGGCAGTTGTAAACCATCTGACCAGGCTGCTGGATTCAAACTCAGGTCCTCTGGGAGAGTAGCAAGCGTTCTTAACTGCTGAGCCCTTTCTCCAGCCTACAGCCATAGCTTCTCTAAAGGTGAAAGTTGAATGTAAAAAATTTGTCAAATTTAGTTTTAGAGATGGGATAATGTCAGATCAATAGTGATACAACAATTTTGATTAATTTCTATAAATTATGCCATAAAGAGAAAAGCTTTTCATGATGTTTTAGTTTAAAACTCAGATAGTAAAAAGGGATTAGAGACAGAAATAATTTGAAGTGGCAGTATTTTTATTTAATAATAGATATTGCTAGCAGTTTTGCTAAAAAGACAATTTGAGTATGAAAGGTTCAGAAGAAGTAACAGAGTCTATAAGTCAGTTACACATTCTGATTCCATCAACCTCATTAGAATATGGCACTTAAAACTGATGAACATCTAACTTATTTTTACTAGAAAGCAATCTCTTTTGTGTAAAAAGGAAAATATATATACACCAGCACACAAAATACTATAATGATTGTTGCCAAACACTTTATGTATAAAGTTTTGTTGCTAAATGAAACATCATTGAACCTAGTTATAAAAGCAAGAAATCCAAACAAACTTATTTAGGAAGTATCATTAATTTCTGAGTTAAAGAATATAGTCAAATATCATGTTTTAAAATATTCTATAAAAATGAACCCACTACTAACTTACTTTTTTCTAATTATTCACAATTTTTTATTTTATTAACAACACACACACACACACACACACACACACACACACACACACACACACCTGGGGGGGAAGAGAGAGAGAGAGAGAGAGAGAGAGAGAGAGAGAGAGCGAGCAAGCCAGAGGACAATCTATATAGTTGTTCCTCGGGTGCTGTCCACATTTTTCTTTTGTTTGTTTTTGAGACAGGTCTTGTTACTGGCCTGGGATACTTGGTTCTGCAGGCTTGACAGTGAGCCCTGGAGATGAGTCTGCCTTCCCACAGCTAGGATTACACCTGGCTTTTTTTGTGGTTCTGAGGTAGAACTCCGGTCCTGCAAACACTTTACTGACAGAACTATCTCCTTGGATGCCAACTATTCACAATTTATGACAGAAACTCTTCAGTACCTTGTTGGAACAACCCCATAAAATGAGGTAAGTATCCTCATATCCCTAGAGATACACCTCTAATTGTTTCTACCAAAAGTTAGGAACACACTTACCAACAATCATGCCATTTTTATCACGTTTTACTCCCAGTTCCTTTTCCTCCTTTCTCCACAATTTAATTAAAAGACTAGCAGCAGTTAGGTCTTTCTTCCCTCGCCAAGCATTGACATGAGCAGAGGTTTTGGGATTATCACAAAATTCAACCATTATTCCAAGTATCAGATTACAGAATTTCTTTTGGTTCAACTTTCAAGGAAACAGAAAAGGACAAAGAATGGTAATGAATACTAAGAATGACTGGCTTCCTGAAAGAGACACTTGGATATCAGCCAGTTCCTTCTGAGCTCTCTGACGGCGACAATGTCCAGTAAGTCATTCATGAGCATTCTCAAATACTAAAACTTAAAATAATAAAGAGATTTAATATAATTCTTAAGTAGTCATAAACACACTTCATGGTAAAAATGTATTCATTTGGTGGAAATGGAAGGATAATTTTCAAAAAAAAGAAAAGAATATATATATAATATAATTTATTATATATCGTATAATAATATATTATAAATATATAATGGAGCATGGTTAACAGTGACAGCTCACTGTGAGTACAGGATCTTTCCCATTTGCATGTTTTATTTATTGAAAAGATTATTATCAGCTATACTCTTTGTTCAAGAGAATAACTGATTTAACTGTGACAGTCAAATATGAAAAATTAAATTGATGTGTAAATGTATACTCTATCATTAACTATACAAGAGCTTTTCAGAATTCAAGAAAATTTCTTTTATTAAGCATACATATTTTTTAACCAAAATACAAAATTTAAATTTCGAAAATCCCACCCAATACTACCTTTGAAACTTCAGATTTGTACATTTAACTTGGACCAGTAGAAGCTAGTAAACTAGAAAAGTGCTAGTTGAGACTAAGGTGCCTTAGTGGGAGGGTGGCTTATAGAACACTGGTGACATGAAAGAGACAGGGAATACCTGAGATAGACAGGAGATAGAAAAGATGGGGGTAGAGAAAGAGGTGATGAAGGGGTAGAGAGGGAAGGCTGACCACAGTGAAGGGTGTGTGAAAAAGCCATATGGATCCCTACTACTTTGTAAGTCAACTAAAACATGTTAAGAGGCAGGCCAGATGGCTCAGTGGTTAAGAACAATTGTTCTTGCAGATGACTCAGGTTTGATACCCAACATCCAACATGGTAACTCACAGACATCCACAGCTCCATATGCAGGGGATCTAATGCCCTCTTCAGAGCTCTGTGGGCACTAGGCACACAGATGGTGCACACAAATACAGGCAGACAAAACACTCATGTATATAAATTCTACAAAAAAACGTAAAATCATGTTTTTAAAAAGTTGGGATGGAGATATCTGAATGGCTGGGTAATGCTGTCCTGGAAACCCCTATTTATTAAACAGAGGTGCAAGTACCAGGTGTAGCACTCTTCATGAGTTGTTGGCCATAAGGCCCCAGAGATCCTCAAAACAATACAGATTCCCGAAATTCTTTTTGATTGCTCACAAGAACCAGTTGATAAGATCCTATTGCTTAAGATACCATACAGCTTGGTCACAAGATGTAGAAAAATCAAGTGAGAATGAGTTGGAAGTTTCCACCCTGCTGACAAGTTTTTATAGTGCCAGAAGCTGTTACACAGGCTGCTGGGAGAAAAGGTATCAATGGTCTTACCCAGCTATGAACCCTACAAACCACAATGCTAACCTGCCAGGCAAGATGAGTTTACCAGTGTAATACTGGTACAACTTTTATGGGGCAACCAACAATGCTCAGAATGAATTTGAGGCACTCTCCACAGGAGATACCTGCATGGTATTATAAATCTTGATAAAAGTCATGGCTGAGATCATATGCCCTAGGGCAACTTAGCACTGTTGTTTAGCTAAAGTAACATGGTGTTTAACTACATCCTAAATATTGATGTTTATATCCATAGGCAAATGCTATTCATTCTTAAATCAAGAATTTTTTCTTTGTAGTCAACAGTGGTGAATACGGATATTCATAGTTGCTCAAAGTGCTAAGAATAAGTGATAGTTATGTTTAACATAACTATCTTTAAACTGGAATTTTATATCATTCCCTCTAAGGCTCAAGGAATATCAAGAAAAAGGAATCAGAGAGATTTTAAGAGGTAGAACATGGGAAGAGGGGCTGCAAAATACTATCTTCAGAACATGACACAGCCATTGCAAACATGACCTCACAGTAGCTGTGTTTGCCTGCAGTGGACCTGTACAAAACCGAGCCTGTCAACAGCCAATCATAGATCAAAGATGGACCCATGGGGCCCTACCCTTCCCTGCTGAACTCCTGGTTACTGATGGATTCTGGGAAGGACAGTCATTGTCTTCTGTTGTGTAACCAATCTTGATTCTACCAGGATTCAGTGGATTCCGTTCTAAACCTGTGGCCATATAGATAATTCTGGTTAAAACCAATGGGCCACAAAACAAAACAAAAGGACACAAATATTGGAAAGAGATTTATAGGGAGGAGGGAAGGATGACAGAACATAAAGGAGGTAGGAGAGGGTGATGGATGAAAGCAAAGAGGTTACATTATATACATGCAAGAAATTGTCAAAGAACAAAATTAATAAAAACAGTCCCATCTATAACAATGGGTTCCACATAGTAAATTTTCTATACAAAATATTCTTTGTTGATAACTCCTCTGGCCAGAAAACATATAATCTTTTGTTTGAATTGCAAATGTGGTCAGTTTTTGTGATTGCTATTCTTGTCAACTTGACTACATCTGGAATTAACTAAATTCCAAATGACTGGACACACCTGTGAGGGATTTTTTTCTTAATTAAATTTGAAATGGGAAGATCCAATTCTAATATGGTTCTTTGAGGTGGGAAGACATACTTTTAATCCAGATCTTTTGACAGTAGGATCATGCCTCTTTAATTTGGACCAAACCTTTTGCTGGCAGTCTATATAAAGGACATACAGCAGGAAGCTTGCTCCCTTTGCCTGCTTACTCTTGCTAGAAAGTCCATTCCTTCACTGGCATTACAGCCTACTTCTTCAGGATTCTGGTGTACACCGAAGACCAGCTGAGACATCCAGCCTCATGGACTGAACAACTACTGGATTCTTGGTCCTTCCATTGGTAGAAAGCCATTGTTGGATTAGCTGGACCACAGCCTGTAAGCCGCTCTACTAAATCCCCTATATAGATAGACAGATTCATTATATAAGTTCTGTTTCTCTAGAGAAACCTGACTAATACAACTTTCCTTTATGAAAGACAGTATTACCTGCAATGGGTTTTGTGATACACAGTAAGTGCTCTATAATATTTAAACCTTATTAGCAGTATTATTGCACAATGAATAAATATTTTAGCAGAACTATATTAAAACAGAAAGAACCTTAAATCAAATGAGGGTTTTGTGTTTTCTGTTTGTTTATTTGTTTGTTTTTGTTTTTAATTCCTGTACTTCACTTTCAGGAGTAAGAAGTAAATGTCAATGATCGAAGTTGATGTAACAGCATTCTTACATTTTTTGACTATATCTACACTAAGCACAATTTAGTAAAACCATCATAGCAAACACCTTGCAATAATGTATACAGGCACAATCTAAGTCAGTGTATTTATATTCACATATGCATAGCATATTCATGTACATATAACTGAGAGCTTTCACACACACAATATGTCACTCATTTAGCCCTAATTCTGGGATGAGACAGCTGTTATTCTGTTTCATAGATGAAAACATTATGAACAGAGTAATTTACAAATTCTCTTGCAAAGACATGATGGGACACAGATAATTTTGGTATGCTTGTCAGATCAAAGTAGGTTTATTATTCTGTTAATAAAATATAAAGTGTGGTAATTATACTGACATGTCTATGACTCTGTATGAGGCTTTCAAAATTTCACTGAAACTAAGTCATGACTTTCCTCCCATATAAAACTGACTACACACCTAATTCAAATCAACAGAACTGAGGGCTGAGTTCTCCAAAGCTGCTAGGTGGTAACTCCTAGCTCACTCCTGGTATACCACATGCCCTCATATCATCTCTCGACTGCAGACAGTTCTTTAAAAGGGTCATCTTTTTCTACTGTTACCAATAACTTTAATATTGGGGGAAAGCTGGAAGTTATTGATTGGTTGATAGGAGTTTGATATAAGACACAGGGTAGCTTGTCATAAACTGTTTCTTGGCAGGCTGACAGAGTAGATGGGAGAAAAAATCTGCTTACCTGTGTCTGGGAACAGTGACCTCCATAAATGGATTCCTTAACTGGAGGAATGTTCAGAATCCTTAATATGCTAATGTTTCTGTAATGTCCAGGAGGGATTTTATCTAAAACAATGCATCTGGCCAGGAAGTGGTGGTGTACGCCTTTAATCCCAGCACATGGGAGGCAGAGGCAGACAGATCTCTGTGAGTCTGAGGCCAGCCTGGTCTACAAAGTGAGTTCCAGGAAAGGTGCAAAGCTACACAGAGAAACCCTGTCTCGAAAAACCAAATATAAAATAAAATAAAATAAAACAATGTATCTGGCTGGGCATGGTGGCACATGTCTTTAATCCCAGCACTCAGAAAGTAGAGACAGGAGGATCTCTGTTAGTTCAAGGCCAGCCTGATCTACACAGTGAGTTCCAGGACAGCTAGAACTACATACAGAGACCTTGTCTGAAAAAAAACTAAACCCTAAACAAATGAAAAAAAAAAACTCAATATAGCTGCATATTATTTGGGGGCACATTTATTCACAAAACACTGTTTTCTGGTACTTGGTTTGGAAAAGATTAGCATAGACATATCTATCTTTTGTGTTAGAGTGCTGTGGATATTACTTACTGCCAATATATCCAAAAGGAGAAAAATCCCTTCCTTTTCAAGAAAATAATCTTCAGAAGTATAACATCCCAAAATGCAGCACCTTCAATGAAAAGAAAGCCGGTCATTCTACAAATGCGTCATTAGATTTAACTTGCAGACCCTTCTTCCTCTCATAGCATCTCTAGGCAAGCCTTTTACTTTGTTCCTTAAATCAAGTAGCTAATTTGCTTTTACTTTAAAAATTAAAACTCTGAAGAAGTTTTGTAAGTGTAGTTTAATTTCAACTATTTTTGAAGAATTTTCTTTTCTTTGCTTTTTTTGTGTGAGTGTAAGCTAGAGGTTGGTGTCAGGTGGCTGGGAGCTGGAGTTACAGGCAGTTATGAGCCACTTGATCTACAAACTGGGAAATCCGGGTCCTCTGGAACAGCAACATGCACTTTGAACTGCTGAGCTGTCTCTCCAGTCCTAAATTCAATTATTTTCTAAAACTAATACTAAATAATTCTCTACAATTTTCTTTGTTGCATGGGCAACTTTTTCCTTTACTTTCATGACAGTGACGATTCTGAGAGACCTCTAGTTGGTGTAATAACCATGTCTTCAAGTTTATCTGTTTATCATCTCTTTCATGGTTTGGTGCAGCTGAAATATTTGGCAATTCTTGATCATATTCATCCTTGCAGTTGACATTTGCTGAAGTGACTACTGTTCAAGTCCATGTGGACTGCATGGAATGAGGGGCTGGAACTGCCTCCAAGGCTATTTTTACTGTTTTCCTCAGGAGTTTCCTGAGTAGGCTGTCTAAGTTATCATAAATAGTAGGGACAAAGGTAGTCATTAGTAACAGACTTTGATCTTCCAATCAGTAAAGACAACTTCCTCTGTCCCTTGGTTAAATATGGCTTCCTTTTGAAAACAAGAGACCAGGTTGGCTTGGGCAAACCTGTGGGGATCATGTTGATTATATTGTCTGTGGTGACAAGACTCATCCACTGTGGGTGGCACCATTCCCTGGGCTATCTAAGAGTGGAAGAAACAAGCTGAGCACAAGCATGCATGCATTTATTCTCTCTCTGCTCTTAACTGTAGATGTAATGTGATTAACTGCTTCAAGTTTCTGACACCTTGACATCTCCAGTGATGGACTAGAACCGGGAATTATGAGCTAAAATAATTAGCTCTTTAAAAATCCACTTCTTCCTTAAGTGGCTTTTGTTTAGGATATTTTGTGACAACAATTGGAAAAGAAGCAAAGTTAGATGTTTAGCTTGCTTTATTTTTTCAGCTTAGAACTTTTCAACCTTTATAAGTGAGTCAATTCCTATAATAAATATTCCTCCCTATATAACTCATATTAATTTTATTTCTCTGGTGAACTCTGACAACATTAATGCATCTAAGTTATCAACAAAAGCTAAGAAGAACAAAGAACAAGGAAAAGTAATTGTACCAAATGTCCAGATATATTTAAAAGGCATAATTATTAAAACAACACAAAATTACAGGGAAGTTAGAAGAATGTCAACGGAACAGAGCAGGGTACCTAGAAGAGCCAATATAGAAGCATCATACTGCATAAGTAAGGGGACACTTACATTTTCCTAGGTGACACCAAAGTGGAATGGGATTAAATCACAACAAGCAATTAAGTTTTGAAACAAATGGCTTCCTACTTGAGAAATGGGCTTATTTACTTCTCAAACTCATGTTTAGGTCATCTAAACAGAAAACACACCAACTTATCCTTGTAGTATGATTTTGAGGGGAGAAAATCTGTAGCTGTAAATTGAATTGTCTTGTACTGGGGTGTTCACTTGGTCATAGCAATACTTACCAAATGCTGTCTAACGTACTGAAAAGAAGCACATTGTAGCCTAAGCCACTCTGCAACTTCTTGGGGTCTGTTTTCATTACATAAAGAATTATGTCAACTCCTTCAGTTCCAAACATTTCCTGTGGAAGAGAGCTGTTGAAATCATTTCTTAGAGTAAATATATAACTGTTCTCTTCTCTACCTCACCTTATCCTTTTTTTTCTGTCAGAAAAATAATGCTAGCAATGGTTTGCTTGTTTCCAAGCTAGGTTTGCTAGTTTCTAAACTAGGAATTTCAATATAATTAACTGTACTCATTTGGAGCTGGAGGTGACTTAGCAGTTTGGAGCACTTGTTGCTCTTTCAGAGGGTATGGGTTCGAGTCTCAGGACATGGTAACTCACAACCATCCATAACTCCAGTTTCAGAGACTCTGACACCTTAATGTGACATCCAAAGGCACCAGGCACACATGTGGTGAATGTACACACACAGAGGCAAAACACTCATACACATAAAGAAATCAATCTAAAATGTAGTTTGTTTTAAATTGTACTCATTCATTCCTAATTCTTCATGGTAAATTATTATAATGCCAACCACTATAAGAGGGTATCAAAAAATGTGCTAACTTAATGTTCTTAGTAATTTTCTCTCTGTGTCTGAATAATGTAAACCATATAAAACTTGCCCATGACTTTTCCACATTAGAGTTAATGCAGTCTGGAGTCATGCCAAATGAACAGCAGGAATCAATATGTATCATGGAAGATGTTATAATGTTCTCAGAAAAGGAAGAAGAAGATAGATGGTCATTAAACTTTTAATGATTTATATGAAATTATTACCCCTCAGTCCTTCCCCCTTACCAGTCATTTTTCTCACTGTCATTTGTTCTGTTCTAGCTCCCATTTAGATCATGATTCTTTTTCTAGATGAGCAGGCATAGGACAGAAAAGAATGCTACATTGTATGTCAAGGCTCGGAACTAAACCATTTTTTTTTTCTTCCTATTGCCTCTCCTTAAAAATCTATCCTGGGTGCTAGAGACAGATCACCAATCAAGAGCACTTGTTTTCTTCCAGAAGACCCTGATTTGATTCCCAACAGCCACATGGCAGCTTACAAACACCCATAATCCAGTTCCAGGGGATACAATGCCCTCTTCTGGCACTGAGTACCAGACATGCATATGGTGCACAGGAATACCTGTGAGCAAAACACTCATACACATAAAATACATAAATCTAGAAAAAAAATTAAAAATCTATCTAAACCTTTCTAATTTTTATTTTTTTTAATTCTATCTCCTCCTATCTAAATTATCAATTTATGACACTCAATAGTTTTCTATTGAACTAATAAGTATCAAAGGGAATTAAACTCTTGTTTTAAAGTTCCAGTTTTAGATATAAAGACAATTCAAACTCCAAGCAATATTTCTGACAGTACAGTCTAGGATGGAAAGCTGTGTGGCTATCTTAGGTCTTATAATTCTCCTCCCAGGTTTTTAACTCAAAAGAAATGAAAGCATTACATCCACCAAAAGACGAGGTCAAGAATGTTCACTGAACCCATAGTGTTAACCCATCCAAATAGAAACAGTCTAAGTGTCTATCAGTGAGGTAAAAGATAAAGATGCTGACAGTTCACAGAATACCAGTGAGTGATAAAAAGGAATGATACATGCAACAATATGAATATATTTCAGAAATACCTATTTCTTTCTGGATAACAAAACACACACAGAAGAGCAAATACTGTGTGATTTCACTCACATAAAGCATATGCAAAACTAATCTATAGGTAAGTAGAGGTGTGGCTGCAAAGCACATGAGTAAATGTGATACCTAGATGAGATTGTATGGAGAGAAGTATATTACATGTTCCAATTTGAGTGTTGGTAAAATATGTTATATACGTTCACCAAACCTATTGAAATATACATTCAAGCCCTGTGCATTTCACTGTATATAATTATATTATAATTATAGCAAGTATTAAAATTGAGTTAGGTTTTTAAATTTTATTTATTCATTATGTATGCGAGTGGGCAGGTGTGTGCCATGATGCATGTTTAGAAGTCAAAGGCAATTTTCTCCTGTCTTGTGGATTCCAGAAACAAGACTCAGTTGTCAGGCTTAGCAGCAGTGTGTTAACTGCTGAGCCATCCCAGCAGCCCAAATTTTACAAGATTAGGAAAAAGGAAAACATTTATGGACTCCTAAGAGAATGTATGCCATTAGGAGACTGGGAGACCTGAGACGCGGGTCCACAGGAATCACACACCTTCCTTTCAATGTAATGCTCACAGAGCCCAGACAAGATGAGCAGCGTGTCAGACTGGATCTCCAAGGTGATGGCCTCTTCCTTTTCATCAGGCTTGCTTGCCATATTTTTAAAGATTCCTGGCATGAGAAAAATTGAAGAATGTTATTATTAGATGCATTTTTTATTATTTATAGTTAGGATCCCCCCCCCCTTTAAGAAGCATCTTCAGCTAGAGAAAATACTTTATTATAGAAGAGGCTGTTTTCATTGCATAGTAACCTAGAAGTTGTGGACAGAGAGTGGTAAATGGATTTCCTAAGCCCTTAAGTCAGCTGTCTCACAAAGAATTTCTACGTATATACATATACAGCTCCATGGATATAGAATATATCCATCATATAGAATTATACATGAAGAAATGTTAGCACAGAATTAGTGGATTGTCACTAAATGATGACCTAACAACTTCTTATTTTGACCAATAAATTTTGTTTAAAAACATGTAGTTTCAAGCAACACTCCCCACCCCACACCATGCAGCTGGGGCGGGCAGGACTCAACCAAATGCTGTTTACTGGGACATGAGTGGGCCTACCTGAGAACTTGAGCCCGAGAGATCTGGTTCCGCCCCTCATCTGCCATATGGCAGCATGGTTGGGGAAGAGATGCCCCCCTCACACCTGAGGTGGGTGGGAAAGCTGGCCCTGAGGTCATAAAAGTGGGAGACTTGCCCCTGCCTCTCACCAGCTGCAGCACTTTGGAGAGCAGGCCCTGCACCTTGTCTGGGCAGCACAGCAGAACTGACCCTATCAACAGGTGTACGGGTGAACTGGCCCCAAGAACATGAGCATGGGAGATCTGGCCTGGCCCCTCATCTGCCATATACTGGTGTGAGTAGAGGAGAGATGCCCTCCCTCCTTGCCTCTCGCTTCCTATGAGGGGTGGGGGAGCTGGCCCTACCCCTCACAAGCTGCAGCACTCAGGAGAGTGGCCCCTGCACCTTGCCTGGGCAACACAGTAGAGCTGGCCCTGATAGTGCAGGTGTGCGAGTGCCATGCCAACGCTGAGGACATCAGAGCAGAAGAACTGGCCCCGCCCCTTGCTCATTGCTGCTAGGGGTGGACTAGTCAGGGCAATGCTGGAGAGCTCACCCTGGTGGTGAGCATAAGGGAGAACTGGCAGGCTGAACTATCTAGATCCAGAACCAGGGTCATGAGTTGGCACACCCCAATATCCACTCCATCTGTGATCTGCTGGAGCACATGGAGGGGCTGGTCCTGCAGACCCAAAACAGCAAGATTTCCATGACACAGGGCAACAGCAGGATATCCAAGAGGAGTCCCAGTGAGGGCCCAGCATCGATAGTGTAGCAGAAACCAGAGGCCTTGAACCAGACCAATGACTCTTTGCAATGAACACTCACAATAAAGATATATGGACTAAAGGGTTTACTGCCTGGCTCACTGTGTCACACTACAGCTTCTATGATGAGATTTTTCCTTTATCACTTTTTCTTTTCTTTTCTTTTTTTTCCCTCTCAAATTTTATTTTAGGGGGGGTTGCAAGGGCAGAGGGCAGATATGAAGGACTGGGGGAATGAATGGGGTCAAGATGCATGATATAAAAGACACAGAGAATAAATAAAAAGAAAGTTAAAAAACATGTAGTTTCATGAGGCAGGGATATATACTTCTGCAAATTTGTTATCAAAATGTTTAACTGTAGCTGGGCAGTGGTAGTGCATGTCTTTAATCCCAGCACTTGAGAGGCAGAGGCAGGTGGATCTCTGTGAGTTCAAGGCCAGCCTGGTCTACAGAGCGAGTTCCAGGCCAGCCATATACAGTACTATACAGTGAAAGGCCATACAGTGAAACCCTTTCTTGAAAACAAAACAAAAACGTCTGACTGTAAGCTGTTCCATTTCTCCCTTTCTTTGTGGTTAACTGGTAGTGAATTTGGGAGACTGCTCTAAGTGTGTGTTCCATCTGCTGTTTCTTTCTGTATCTTCTCTTCAAGTCTACATGAAAAGAACAACTCCCCAACTTTAGGCTGCCAGATTCTGTGCTTTAAAAATCCTCCTCTAGTAATCAAGCTTGAAAATGACTCAACAGTCATTATCAATGATCAAATGACATTCACAATAAAACTGTCTCAAAAAAGGAAGTTCCTTTAAGCTTTAAGAATTTAGGAAGTCTCTTTTCCACTGGTAAAGAGGACACTGTCATTGGCAGGAAACTACGGGGCTATAGTTTCCAAAGAAGTCAACAGCCTCTTGTTGCAGCTGGTCCTATGGAACTATCCTTTTAGGATGAAGGATGGGCAATGAGGCTCCAAGGAGCACAGCTGAACCTGCTGGAGAGTCAGTGCAGGGCACCCCATGCACAGAGGGTCTGTAGTGCGGGGCACCCCACGCACAGAGGGTCTGTAGTGCGGGGCACCCCACGCACAGAGGGTCTGTAGTGCGGGGCACCCCATGCTCAAAGGGGTGTATAGGGGTCTGTGTTCCTTTATCAGAGCTACCTACAGAAATCCCATGGCAGCTGCTGTAGTTCTCTTTTCTAGACTACCTTATCTTAATTCCTTATCTGGGTATTTATGGGCCTGTGATCTGGAGCACATAGGATGCTAATAAAGAATTATTTTCTTCATTTTTAGGTACCGTGAACTCTCTGCCTTTACCTTCTCTCTTCCATTCTTTCTAAAACATGGAATTAGGGCCAGGGAGCTTGTACAAGCCTGGTAACTTGTGTTTGATCCCAGAAACCTATACAAAGTGATGGAAGGACAGAAATAACTACACAGAGATGTCCCATGACTTCCACATGTGCATCGTGGCATAGTCTCACACACACACACACACACACACACACACACACACACACACATGTGCATGCATACACACACCATGCATTCATACATACATACACACAAAATTGAATTATATTAAAATTAAAAAGCCCACAGCACTGCACACACAGACTTACTAAACAGAACCCTTCTGCCCCCGTGAAGGATGGAATTCAAACTGTTATTTACCACTCTGCTTTTTCCAACTTGGTCACTGCTTATCAATGAACTCTATCAAATTTGTCTTTATAGAACTTGGACTCCATTTCTGCCCTCTCTGAACACATTGTCCTGCATATTTCAATACTATACCTCTGCTCACGACACCTCTTGGCTTTAGAGAAGGATCTTTCTTCCCCTTTCTTAAAACTATCACCCACTGAAGCCCCAGCTGAGACCACCCAAGTTTGAAAATACCTAAGGCTCTTTAGCTTTCGGAATATTTATTCTTTTTGCTGCTCATTAGGTGCCCAGCTGAGGGTACAAAGTAAGACACACTATTTTCCTTTGTTCTCATCAGGGCAAGGTTCCCTAGCATTCTAATTGATACAGTTCTTAATCTCTCTGTCTAAGGAGAAAGCACATTTACACAGACATGATATTTGCAATGCATTTTCTATACTTTTTGAAGATGGAACCTCTACAAAGCCCTGCGAGGTTAAATAAAGACAGGTCCCTAGAATTCTGTAACGAAGATCAGCTTTGAATGGAAAGAAAAATGTCCTGAGAGAACTCTTGCTGTTTGCTATGCTTCCCCTAACACATTCCCTCAGCTCAGACAGGATTAAGATTTCTCCCTGGATATACAACGATTGCATTTCCAGCTAAAATGGGGCATTTGGACTGAATTTTGTGCAATGGAATGCACATAGTTGTGATTAAAATGTACTTTCATGTTGAGTCATCTTAAGCCCATTTGGAATAAAGATAAATGTTTTTACATAACTCTGCTTTCAATTGATTTGTTTTTAAATTGGGCATGGTTTAATCCCAGAATTCAGGTGGATTGCTATGAGTGTAAGGCCAGGCTTGTATGTGCAGTGAGGCCCTGTCTAATATATGCTTGTTTTTTTCTCATGAGTATTATAATTGGAGGGCACTATCCTTCTTCTAATAATGAATGAAAAGTATTTTAATAAGTGTTTTTTTTAAGCATATTGCAATTAGCTGACATCTAGCAGAGCTTCACTTTAAATCTTGAATGTCCCTCAAAGGCCCATGTGTTGGGAAGTGATGTAAGGTTTAGGTGACAGGGCCTTCTGGAAGAGAGGATGATGGGAACCTGGTCCCTTCCTGTTTCTCTTTGACGTCTAAGCCACCAAGACATAATGTTTTACCACAGGCTCCAAAACATTAAGCCAAATTACCACAGATGGAGACCTGTGAAACCGTGAGCCAAATGGTTTCTTCCAGGTGTCTGTCACAGTGACAAACAGCTAACAAGATCAGAGTGCAAATGCTCCTGAGACACCTAAAGCCAGGGAAGCCTAGTTCCCCAATACAAACTGGTATAGCATCTGCACATGATGTGGTTTATTCTTGTATACTTTAAACCACCTCCGATCACTTATAATTCCTAATACAGTAGAAATGCTAATATTTGTTATAAACAACAAGAAAAGTCTTTCTGTGCTCAAAGACACACTTTTTTTTTTTTTT